>CAUYON010107499.1:0-22590 GCA_963573935.1 Arctocebus calabarensis
TGATCAAGGAAATGCCATGAAGGATATCTGTAACAGTATGATCAAAATATTTTTGAATGTATATGAATCGTGCCCTGTGATTGCACCAATGTACATAATTATGATTCAATAAAATTATTAAAAAAAAAAATAAAAAAAAAAGAAAACAAAAAAAAAAAAAAATCAAAATTTATTCATTATGTATTTGATTGAAAATACCAATCAAACAGGCCTACTGGGTTCTTATATATGAAGTAGTTATATATTAAAAAAATATTGACTGGCAGGATAAAAGTGGGTACCCACACCCACCATCACAAGGCATCTGGTTGGCATCTATTCCTGTGCATTTCATCAGATCTGTTCTTTCAAAATTGTGGATTTAATAGTCATGCATATGTGTATTTTTAAAAATTCTATAATATGTTGATTTTTTTAAACAGGAAGAAAAATGTGAGTAATATCTCAAAAGAGAGTATCTTTAAACAATAACAAGTCTTGAATAATTTCCATTTCCAATTCTCTAAGGGCAGCTAAAACACACACACATACACATGTGTATATACAACAAGGAAATGTTATATGGCATCTAAAGGTACAAATACAAATATACATTAATGTGATGATTAATTTTATGTATCCACAAGGTGTCTATACAATTGGTTAAACATTTTCTTGGGTGTATCTTTGAGGGTGTTTTTGGATGAGATTAACATTGAAATTCAACACATAAATTTATAGACTTAGGAAAGCATATTTCACTTCCAAATAAGAGTAGCCATTATCTAATCTGTTGAAAGCCTGAATAGAACTAAAAGGAATAAGAGATCATCCCCTCTTTCTGCCTGACTGTCTGCAAGCTGGGACATTGGTCTTCTTTCTGCAGCCTTGAACTTGTACGGGAACTCATACCATCAGCTATTCTGATTCTCAGGCTTTTGTATTTGAACTGGCTCCTGTTTCTATAGATTGCTGACTCCAGGCTTGAGACTTCTTAACAACCAGAATCCACATGAGCAAATTCATATTGGTTCTGTTTCTCTTGAGAACTCTAAAACACACACACGCACACACACACACACACACTGACACACACACATGGCATCAAATAGTAATAAGCTTCTAACTATAGAGTACAATTTTGAACCTTTTAAAATACGGTTAAACATCTAGATTATATTCAGCTTCCTTTTATTTTTGGTACAGGCAAAACTACTCTATCTTGAAGTTGAAAGTAATTATTTTTGTTACAATTGCAAAACATAAAATGAGAGTGCTTTAAGGGACATATGTAATGATAAAACACAATTGAAGTCACGAAGCTTCACTGGGTTTATTAAAGTGTTTACTGATCAGGGTGATTTTGTTTTCAACTGAATTTAGGTATATCTTGAGGGGTGGCATCGGTAATCCATCTGAATTTTTCCATTTCTGCTCACATGAAAAAAGAAGTATAAAAAGGTAATCAAAATTACAATTAAACCAACCCTGAGAAATAACGAGACACAGTTTATAATTTTACTTAAAAGTTTTCTTTTTAGAAAGACTTTCATTCTTTCAAACATAAAATAATATTATCTATTTTGCATTTCTTTATGATGTCTGATTCCTGTAGACATTTACATGATCATCAAATTGAACATTAGGCTTGAGTTATTTCCAGACTTCTACGTTATTAAATAAAAAAAGGAAAACTACAAAATAGTGTGGTACAACCCCTTGTTTTGTGGCAAAACTTGATATCGCTGTTAATATAGATATATAAAACAATATATTTCTTTGTAAATATGTTGAGGAATAAAATATTAAAATTTAGCTAACAGTTATTAATCCAGAGACAGAAGTTTGTGGGAAGTAATGGAAACCTTTCACATTTCATGTTGCATCTTTCTATATCCTGAAGTTTTTAACCAGGTCTCTCATTGCTTTTATTTAGATAAAATTGAGGACTTTGAATTATTATTTTTCCCTCTAGCTGGCTGTAGCAAAGGTTATGTGTAGGGAGTCTGAAAGACCTCTCACTAGGGAGAATAAGAGTATGGTTTGAGAGGAACTCAAAAGAGGGGCAATTGACAGATTTAGGAGATGAAACACAGGTACAAAGAGTAATGGCAGCTTTCGGGATATTGTCACAAGTTCCTCCACCCCTAATCCCAGAAGAAGCTAAGAATGTGCAACAAATGAGTTGGTGACTCTGAGCACAAAGAGCACAATGAGGGTTGAGGAGGCATCACGTATTTTTTCTGAGATGGCAACTGAGCTCTTGAGTGGAGGCTGGAGATCTGTCCCATCAGAGAAAATAGAAAATTTGATCAAGCCCCTCCAAAGATAATGAGAAATTCAAAATGATACTAGATAACCAAGTGTGTCTACTTAAACAGGGTGAATAAAGACCTAGACTTCTACTCTTTTCTTAAGACACTATTAAAATGCTAGCTTTGTAGAAATCCTTTAGAAAGAGAAAATAAGAGCGGATGAAAGATGGAAACTACTGTTGTTAAAGGGAGTGGAAGGAAGTTTGCAGAAAGGAGAAAGCTAAATTCCAAGGGAATGCAAAGAGGACTCCAGTGAGAAGCAAGCATTTTTGTGAAGCAGAATTCCAAAAAGTCTCAAGAATTGGAGGTGGGGGCTCAAAACAGAGAGTTGTGTGTATGTCTGTGAAGGAGAATATTAGATCCTACTCATGCAGTCAATTGCTGGGGCCTGCAAGCATTTAAATCAAACCAATACCTAAGCCCCATGCCCAGAAATTCTGATTTTAGTCTGGATGGCTACACAACACACACTATACACACACATATATTTTTTGTAAATGCTCCTGAAATAATTTTGACATTCATATGGGGTGAGAACTACTGTTCCCAAAGACATTGACTATCATGCAGATAAGTAAACAAGCTATGATTTAACAACCTTACACAAGTTTCCCTATCCAATAGAACTAAGTGGGGATGAGAAGCTGTTCATTCTCTCCAGGATTTTTCCATTGACCTTCCTGCCTCCAGCCTGCTTACTATAGGCAGTGTGACTTACAGCTAATTATGATGCTGAGTCTCTAGATAGTTCAGCCAGTAACACTAGCTGAAAATGATTTTGTAGATCAGAAATTATTTATATATTAAGAAAAAAATCACTTGTATGCATTTTTGAGTTACAATCCTTAAAAATGTTATTTTTCTTATTTGTACATACCTCTGGAACACATGGGAAAAACAGAAAGTACCACAGAAAAAAAACAACTATGTCGGTCGAGGAATTAGATACCCTTTGGTGTTGAGTTTAATACCCAGATCACTGCGTTTAAAATTAGGAAGGCAGGGTTTTCATGCTATGCATTTTCATGCCACGAGAACAATTTTGATATAAAACAATATCGCCCTGAAAAAGAGCGCTGTCCCTTGGAATGAAGGCAGATGAGGATTTAGAACCCTTGCAGGTTGTACTGTCAGTACTAATTTGAGTGCTAAAGTTCTATTTGCAAACCTAAGTAAACAGGAATGTAGACAGTTTGAACAAGATGAAATTGTGATATCGCCCAAAGGAGCAAGCTGATCAGGGAGAGCTCAGCATGCATTTGAATCAAGAGTGTCTGCCATGACTTTACCTCTGCTGCATGTAATCTGGGCTGGACTGTGGCGGGGAGGCTTAACCCGTGACACCTGGGATTGAGGGCAGAGAGCCACGCACTAGACATTCTGATAGCCTCTCCAGATTTTTGCAGCACAAGGGGCTGGGTGCTAGACAATGACTACATTCAATTCTTCTGCAGCTGTCGATCACAGTGGGCTCTGTTAAATTCCAGTTCCTGAACTCATCATCTGCAATAAATATTTATTGCATGTTTAGTGAGCACATGGTAGCAAAACTGAATTTATACTAGAGTACAAAACTCTTCCGATTTAGACAGTGCACATTAAAGGCACGTGACAGAATACTTCCTTAAAGAAAAGATAAATAGTTGCTTATACATTCAAAAGCCTCAGAGCCCAGCATCCCTCAGGTCTTTGTGGGTAGAAAAAAAAAAAAACCTATTGAAGACAGAGGAGAAAAGATTTCTTGTAAAGTGAGGATTTTGGCTTTTTATAAATTCAGCAGTGCTATCCCCTTACCTAGGGCTCTCTGCTTGCGCAGACAGCCTAACTAAGGTAGCAAAGGGGTGTTGTTTGGACTCATAAGGTTTTAGTTTTACAGAAACCACCTGAGCATGGCTACAGTCAGGGCACAGGAACAGAAGGAACAGATACCCCTTTCTACATGGGCCAGTATTGGTTTCCAGGGATGCCAAATATTGTTTCAACAGGCACTGATCCAGGACAGTTAATTAAAGAGAAGAGTAAGATTCAAATTAAGTATCCAAACCCTCTTAGAGCAGTGGAAGCAAAGCCATTATACACAAGCATAGGCAAGGATTAAATGAAAACCCTCCTTTCTCTTAGGGGATCTCAAGTCTCTTTTCTCTTTAGTTATAAAGTGTAGTCTGTGCCTACAGCTGCATGGAATACAAAACAATTTTTCCAACTAACTAAAACGGACCTCTCATAGACTATATTAGCCAGGAAGAAAGAGCATTTACTTTGGTAAATGTGTTTTCATTATATCTTGATCACGCATGACAAATTGAAAACACGAACAAAGAACCCTTTTCCTAAGAATGGAAATTGGATTGGAAAAGAATGAATGAAAATGAGTCCCAGAATCATGATCCTTTCATTTTTCATTTTCAAAATTTCTCAACTTGGTGTGCGTGTGTGCACACTCACTTCTGTAAATGTTAAGTTTTTCTTTATACCTTTATACCTGTTGTACAAAAGTAGAAGACCTGACACAACTTACACAAACTGTATGGAAAGGCACCCTTCTGGGCAAATTAAAAAAAAAAAAAAGGTACAGGGCTCACGCCTTGTTAATTTCAACCCTGATCCTATCTCTACCTCCACTCCCAGATGCTTTTGAATAGGGTACAACTGGCATTATCTTGCTGGTTTGCAACTGCTAGACAGCAAAATGCATTGGTGTCCTTTTTTTTGAATTGTCTTACAAGAAAACACAAAATAAAGAAATCTTAAAAAAAAAAACCCTAGTGATACGTTTTCCTACTCCAAGAGGTCAAACATTTAAATAGAGCTTAGACCAGAGCTTCTGAACTAAATATCCACAATACCTTTGAAATACTATGTTTTTGTCCGGGAACAGAAGGTTTGCAAATGTACCATTGACCCCAAATTATTAATTTAGCTGAAGGGGAACATCTAGTTGTGTTAATAATTTAGAAATACATGCAAAAGAATAATAGAACCTTTAAAAAGTGCCCCTGGATTATCAAGATGAATTTCTAATATATATGAGTCTGAATTCATCAAGTAATTTCTTATAATTTTAGGAGACAATTTCATGTGAAAAGGTTTAACAGATTGTTTATAGACTAAAGTTATAATCTTAAAAATTGAGTAAAAATACCTGCCTCTTGCTCTTGCTGTTTTCTTGCGTTTATTATCAGGCCACGGAGCTGGTTTCTGTTTAGCACACTTACTCACACTTTGAAAAAATATTTGGTGATCGAAGGTAAATCTAATTTCAAGTCAAAAGTGAAAACAGTGATTCATTTTTGGTTGTGTACTTTCCCTCTAATTTTATGAGAATCACTAAATTGAGAGAGGCCAAAATATCTTGCTGTATTTTCTCCTTTATGCATGATTATATCGCACTTGGCTGTATTTTATTTTTGCATTAAAAAAATAAATCAGTGAAAGGATTTCTTCATTTATATACCATGTAGTCCTAAGAAATACATTCCATAAAAATCTGTATCATCAATAAATTAGATCATTACCCATGCACATACACTATGATGTCTATATTGTTATATTAGAGCTCCATGGTTTCCTTAAATATAATTTGGCTTTTAATGCAATAAAACATCATTTCTTTCATTTCCACAGTTCAAATATTATAATTTTTCCAAAAGTGAAAATGCTAAAATTTACCTTTGTGCCTTTATAATACAATTTTTACTTTCGACTGGCTTAACAAACTTTTTCTCATTGAGAGAGCAATTAGTTTCATAGACATCCTTATATAAAACAGAACACCTTCACTGACTATGATAAAACTCTTGTTCTTTGTTCTCTGTCGACTAATTAGCAAAATAAACTTTGTACTTTAGTCTCAAAATGAAAAGCTATTGCTTTACATAAATATCAACTTCTATCGGAATGTACACATATTCAGAATGAACTTAATTTGTAGAATTTCTAGAATTAATTCTCTGTCAAGATGTAAAATAAATACATAAAGAATGGAATAAAAGAGAGCTTTTAACAACAGCCACTGTTTTCCTTAGAGGGTTTTGGATGAAGATCTTTCTTTTCCTCAATTCTGATTATCAGAATTCTCATCTTCTGATGAAACTGTCTTCTTTTTTTCTTTTCACCCAATATGTACATTTATATTCTAAAATTAGAATTATATAATGAATGTAAGTCTATTTCAAAGTGTGCCATTTAAGCAGTGCAATTATTTATCATTTTTAGAAACTGGAAGGTACTTATGTAAGGTTGTTCGGGGCAGGCAGAAGCCTTCACCTGGAAAGGAGGAGTCCCAGCGAGCTGAGGCAGCTCTGGGCACCCAGTGTGCTCAGTCTGACGCTGCGTCGCCCCCTCCTGCTCTCTCTGTGACATTACACATTCTCAGGCTTCCTCGGAGCTAACTGCTCTGACTTCTGCACACTAACTTTATTGAGATAGAGAGTCCATTCTGTGATATATCTGACCCATCTCAGTTTCCTGGCCTTGAATATGGGCATGCTCTTTAAATCAATGGTCATTCATGTTCAGTTTTCACATAGCTTGGTTTTTAATCTTCTTGGAGGTCTAATCTTTCCAGAAAGGGCCTCTTGATCCTGTCTCAGTCCTATTCTACCACACTTCAGAAATGCTCCTTCCATCATTTAGAAATTTGTTTTCAATGGGCCCAACAAAGGCTGAAATAGACGTGATATTTATTTCAATCATGTGGGGGAAAAGCAAACATAACTTGTGATGTTTCTTCAGGATCTTTTATTTGACAAATACTTAGAATGCATGAGACCCTCTCCTAGGAATTGTCCCATGTTAAAGACAAGTGGTGAGATATTTTAATTTTCAAAAACAGGTAATGGGTGATAGAAGTCATACAAAATTAAGAACAAATGTATTGTTTTTTTGAGACAGAGCCTCAAGCTGTCACCCTGGGTAGAGCCAGGATGTCACAGTTCACAGCAACCTACAATTCCTGGGCTTAAGCAATTCTTTTGCCTCAGTCTCCCAAGTAGCTGGGACTACAGGCTCCCACCACAATGCCCAGCTATTTTTTTTGTTGTTGTTGTTGCAGTGTCATTGTTGTTTGGCAGGCCCAAGTTGGATTTGAACCCTCCACGTCTGGTGTATGTGGGTGGTGCCATAGCCACTTGAGCCAGGTGCCAAGCCAAATACAAATGTATTATATGAAAACTGGTATAAGAATAGAGAACGGGGGACATAATTAGAGTTCTTCCTTTTCTGGGAAGAAAAGGAAATATGATTTATTTTCTCATATTATTTCCCCAAAGGCATCAAGATTCAAAATTTTTAAGAAACTAGGAATAAAAACGTATCTCTCTATCTGAAATTAGTACTAATGAAAAGTGGTTTTATTCATTTGCTATATTCTTTCTTGCTCTGCTTCTTCTTACAGTATTTGTTTTGCCTTTAACTGAGAGACACATGGAGTTCCACGTGTAGAGCACTCAGATGTAGTTAAACAATTATTGGTAATTGATGAAAGAAACGGCTTCTGAATAGAAAACAGGTCTTGAAACTGGGAGAAGTGGCCATCATCTCCAGCGTTGACATACTTGGTCTTCTGAGCTTTTCTTTTTTCTTTATTAAATCATAACTGTGCACATGGATGAATTTATGGGGTACAGTGTACTGATTTTATATACAATGTGAAATGCTTACATCAAACTGAATAACATATCCATAACCTCTCTTACACTCACTTGTTGGGGTAGGACAATTATATTCTTTTCTTAATAGTTTTGAAATGTACCATTGCATTGTGCACATTAGGTGAGGTCCCCCCCAGGAGGTCTCCCCCCTCTACGTTCCTACTTTCTGGACTATAGTTATGTTTTACCATTTGTATGAGTGTGTAGGTGGTTATATACTGATTTCATAGTAGGGTTGAGTACATTGGATACTTTTTTTCCCATTCTTGGGATACTTTACTAAGAATAATATGTTCCTGCTCCATCTAGGTAAACATAAAAGATGAGAAGTCTCTGTCTTTTTTATGGCTGCACAGTGTTCCATGGTGTACATATACCACAATTTGGTGATCCATTTGTGGCTTAATGGACACTTGGGCTGTTTCCATGTCTTGGCTTTTATGGATTGGGCTGCAATAAACATTCTGGTGCAAATGTCTTTGTTGCAAATGATTTTTAATCATCCTGGTATATACCTAAATGAGGAATTGCAGGATCAAATGGTAGGTCTACTTTCAGTTCCTTCAGTATTCTCCAAACTTCTTTCCAAAAAGACCATATTAGCTTGCATTCCCAGCAGCAGCGTAGAAGTGTTCCCTTCTCTCCGCATCCACGCCAACATCTGTAGTTTTGGGATTTTGTTATGTGAGCTAATCTTACTGAAGTTAGATGATATCTCAAAGTGGTTTTAATTTACATTTCTCTGATGATTAAAAATGATGAGCATTTTTTCATGTGTTTGTAGGCCATGCGCCTATCTTCTTAAGTGAGGTTTGTATTTAAGTCTCTTCAATAAGAACAAATAACCCCATTTTCAGTGAACAAGAGACTTCTGTGCTTTTCTTGAGGCAACGTCTCCCTTATAATAGAAAAGTGTAAGACATCAACAGGAAAATACCTGGGTTAGGTGTTAGATGAAATGGATCTGAGAAAACAAAACAATAGAATAGAATCAGGCACCTTTTAAGAAATTGAGTATTATTTTGCTTCTTGAATTTGCCTTCTTTTTTTCTCCTTTGAGTATTTTTAAAATTCCCCATGGAAAGTTTGGACCTGAGCCCTCTCATCTTAAATAGAAGGCAGCATATATGGGGCAAGGGACTAGGGCAATATAGGGTTAGTGTTCAAGGTGAGAAAAAACAAAGGAGACACTAAACAGGACACAGAGATTAGACTAGAGATTTTTAGGACCTGAATTTATGACCTGGATTTAAATTTATATGTACCCCTTGGGCTGCATGCATCTTAGCAGAGTTTTTTTTTCTTCTTCTTCTTTTAGCATCAGCATTTCTTTCAAATAAAGTAATCCCTAGGGAAAATCTCAAGAATAGCATTATTCTCATATTTTAGCATTTGCTTCTTTCTGAGTTTACAATAAGAAGAAAGTGACGTTGATACCTATTTGTTTTCATGGTATATTGTGAGCAGCGCTAGAGTATTTAAGAATAGACAAATATCATTCATAAATATAATTAACCGCAAGTTACTCTAGAACTTGAGATATTTGTGACTTAATCTCTTTTTATTCTTTCTTATTTTGAGCTATAAAGCATGTTCAAAGGCATTTTTTCAAAATAAAGTCTTTGTGTTCAGAAAAATAACTTGCTTCATAAACATTTGATGAGGATGGACTATCAACTGACCATAATTAAAGAATCATTGGCTTGGTTTTTATTGTACTCAGTGACTCCAGGCCAGATCACACAGTATTACTTCTACTCTTGCATTCCCAAGAAAGAAAAAAGTGTATGGTTTTATCTTATAAATTCCAGCTCAAAGCACAAAAATACTATGGAACTTTCTCAGATAAAGGAATGCAACACACAAAAAGGAAAGCATTAGTAACTATTTTCTAGTAAGTTTGAAAAATCAAATCATCTCTATAATTAAAAATATATATAACATTTAAACCATTTAAAAATAAAACTCCTTCAATAATTCCTTTTGTTGGAAAAATAATCAAATTATATCTGCTATGACATAATCTTTACATTGATAATTGTATTTATTTCTGCTGTTATTAGGAAAAGTGGTTTGATATATGCAGGCACTTAGGAAGAAGAGCACATTCCAAATTTTTCTTGTAGATAAAATGTTTTGATAGTTCTCTCTGTCCTGGACAATTAAAGAATAAACTACCCTTTACTTTAATAAAAATGCTAAATAGCACATTTTTTAACCTCCCTATAGTTAGCCACTGTATTTCCCCTTAGAACACTATTTTTAAATGTTATTTACTTTTTTACATGAACATGGGTGCTTTTCATATTTCTAGAAAATATTGATTATCTTTAGTAAAATAAGTTTCCCAGTGGTTATAAATGACTTATGAATGTGGTAAAAGAAAGTTCATTGATTTCAAATCCAATAATTTCATATGTGCAGACAGAAGTCTTTATGAATCCTATTTATTTATAGGTTTCTATTAAGTGGCTCAGCTCATAGGGCTCAAGGTACTGGTTTATCACTATGATTGTACCTCTGAAACCAATAATGAAAATACCAACAGCACATAATGAATAAAATCAGTTTTATTTAGACGCACATTCATAGCATAACAATATCCCATTAAAAAATTAGTTCCTTCAAAATCCAATGACGCCTTCCTTCTTTGATATTTTAATCCAGGTGATGAGTCATTTTTACTAAAGCTTTGTTTCATCATATGCTTATTTAAATAATAATCTCATTTTATTCAGTATCCATTTTGTAAAAATTAAACACAAAACAAAACCACAAAAAATGCTCTTATAAACTATAACATCATCTTAACTCCTCTGAAGAGTGGCATTCATTTATGATAATGGTTAATAGTATTTGAATTAAATACATTTAGAAATGTATGACCTTTTAAAAACATTTGCTTGTCTACAACATGTTTCATAATCTAAATCATTTGTGTGTGTATATATGTGTATTTAGGTACTGCAGAAGAGTTACCAAAAAGACCCAATAAACAGTGAGTTTATTCCTCTGAAAATTCAACTGACTGGCAAATTAGAGACCAGGAAAATAAATGGCCCACATTGTACCCTAATTGTCTATTAGTTCTCTTGCCAATGAAGTCCAGCAGGAGTGTTCTTGGGGTGATTGAATGTGACCCTTGGGGTGTATTTGTTAAGGCAAAGGAAAATTCCAACCCAAATAATTGATAGTGGGACTTCTCCCTACTTCTTTTCCTTCTTTTCTGTTACCATCCCTTCAGAGTTAGTACTCAGGCTGAATGCTTTCTCTGAAAATTGATGTTTTGCTTATTCCTGTGCTGCCTTTCCTTTACTGACATAATTCTTCACCTGTGGGATGATAAACCCAAACACTCAGACCTCCGTGCAGCACTGACAATGAGGTGGATGCAATCTACAGTTCAAGTGCAGTCTGTATTCAGATGTGAATCTCAACATAACTGCAAGGAGATATTTCTCTCAGTGACAAAATTAATACAAAGATGCAACATGTTGCAATCAGCTGTCCTTCAAAGAAGAAACACACTTATTTGACTAATAACATGGCAGAGTTGATGTTAACAGAACTGTTGTATGTGGAATGTGTCAACCACAATGTAGAGTTTTTAAACACATAATTGTAAATCCAGATAGATCTATAAAAATATACAAAGTATGAAGAGACAATACAATTATATAAACGAAAACACAGGCCCTGCATCATAAACACATATCCTATCATGATGAGCATAAATAGGATTGGAAGTGTAAAGACAATTTATGTCAAACTTTTTTTGACTTGGGTACCAGCTATGTTCTTTGAGAAGGTTTGTATTGCCAAGTGAAACTTCTAAGTTGGTGTCAGCAAGTATTTGGCAGGATCAGGCCCTAGTTCTGAGCTAATGGGAGACATGGCTAATCAATCATGGAACTCTTTCTTGCTGAGTCCAGATTCAGCCTTAGGGATCATCGTGAGTGCCAAATCCATTACTTTATATAATAGCTGCCTGAAGAATTGTACTGCAAGAGACTGTGTTACAATGCCAGTCTGGAGCAGCTCTTGTGAGTTGCAACAGTTCAAAAGCACTGATATAAAATGAAATGGCTCACAGCATATAAAAATAATTCTACTGAAGTGTCTCGTTCATTTCAAGGTAATAATTCACACATTCCAATGAACTGATAATAGCTTCCAACATTCCAACTGCCAAGGGTAAAGAGATTAGCACGTACAACGTTTCCCCCTTGTTCTCCCCTACCCCTCTCCCCTTCTTTGCACAAAGACAAGGGTTTCTAAAACAAGTTGCTTATTTTTATAATCAACTGTAACCTCCTAACTTTCCCTTATTTGGCTTCCATCCCCACCACTCTACTGAATCTTCACTTAATTTAACAATTATTTCTTTGTAATTAAATCCAACAACTTTAATCTTTATTATTTGTCTTGGTTTCCAAGCATCCTTCAGGACTATTGATCGTTTCCTCCTTCACCCTTCTCTTCAACTTTCTCTCCTTAATACCCCTTCTAACACAAAATCCTGGGTTTCTTTGTCTTTCTTTGTCTTCCTTAGTGTTTCTCTCTCTTTTTTTCTCTTTTCCTGTCCCTTCCTAACTTACAATTTTTAACTGTTGTGTTTCTAGGGCTTTGAGCAAAGTTTTTTCGTTTCCCTTTGTACATCCTCCTGTGTCACCTTGCATCCTCCCATGTCTCAAGTTGTTTGTACAGCTATGATCCCTTAACTCTGCATTTGCAGAACAAACATCTCTCCTGAGCTCCAGAACTCAGGAGAGAGTTCCAGATACCCCACTTGGCATCTCTACTTACTTCTTTACTAACCAAGTCAAAAGCGAATGCTTTATACCCCCTTTTAGAAGCCCTGGTGTGTCCCTAGTGTCCCCTTTCTCTGCAAATGGCCCCACTGGTCACCCTGTTGCTCAGGCCCAAAACAAGGAAGTCTTTTCACTGGTTTCTTCTCACTTACTACCATCCTTTTAACCTATTCTGCCCATTCTACCAGTATTTTGAAAAATCCATCGATTTCTCTTGATTCCCATTGCCACTAGCTACTCTTCCTATTTCTCCTCTTACTCTATCCAAGCCATTCTTTACACTACCCCCAGAGTGATTGCTGTAAAACTCACATTCCACATCACCACTTAAAATCTCATCACAGTTCCTCTTTATCACTAAATCTAAAGTCTAAAATCTAAAATCTTCATGGAATTCTCCCTGGCCTGGATTCCTGGCTATAATACTCAGTTCCTTTTCTTCTGTACTGTTGCTATGATGGGATCGTCTCTGTTCTATAATAAGCTTCATTATCTTATCTGAGCACCTCCACACATTTTTAATCCTTTATGTGAGTACAGCTCCCTCCTCTATTAATTAGGTAATTCTGTCTTTCAGGACCCAGATGACATGATTATTCTTCAAGGAGGTCTTTGCTGTACACTCAGGTTGAGTCTGTGACTCCTTTTTATTTCTACAACACTCACCACTTGCCTATTTGAAACTGTTACCACCTATGCACTTTAATTAATTTCATAAGGGCAAATTTCATTCATGTCTGTCTGGTTCTTGGCTGTATCCTCAGCATAAGCACTCAGAAATATTTGGTAAACATTGCTAATTCTGAGAATTTCATGGAGGAATTTAAAAATATATTTTTTGCTTCTTAACAGTATCACTTTTCCTTGGGAGGAACTGTCTTTCTTCCATGGGGTCTACTGCAGTGGGACTGTAAGTCAGGGGCTCTGCCTCCTCCCAATCCAAGGTTGGCGATGGGATTAAATACGGATGACTGATTGGTCCCTCCCTGGAAATTCAACCTGTGGGAACAAGTTGCCTAGAAAGCAGAACATGACTGCTAGTTCCTTCCAGTGGAGACACTGTGACTGCTCCTAAAGTTCTTTCTTCCTAGCTCCAATGAGTTATTTTGGGACTTTCCTTTTTCCAGCGCTGCAGGTCATAATTTTCTGGGTTCTGTATTTGTAATGCACTTTCTTTTCCTTAAATTAACCAAGGAGAAGTTGTTGTCGTTAACAGTTTTTACTTTCTTCTTTTAACACATCAAAAACTCATGATGATTTGTTTGGGATTGTGGATTATAGACCTGGGTTTGTAAACTTTTTCTGTAGCTGACATTTTAAACTGATAACTCTCAGCCTATAATTCCTCCATGCGTAGCTGTTATTTAATTTTACGCATTTCTAATTTAGTCAATCCTATATTTATTTACTTATACATTTTCCCTCATGAACGTTGATTTATCACCATGTATCAGATATTGACTAGATACTAGAAAGACAAAGATGAAAACACATTCTTTTGTTGCAAATTACTCATGATTACATACAGTAACAAATTATCTCCATATCTTGAAATTTGATAAATGCTACAAAAGAAGAGATATACAAAATAAGAATAGTGTCATGGGTAATGGGAGGACTAAAGTTCTGTGACACTCCCTTGGTAGAACAGAAGGCTTCTCAAAGGAGGGTCAACAAAATTGTGACTAAGAATGGAAGGAACGTGATATGTTTGTGACAATATGGAGCTTTAAGAGCATGTCATTAAGAGCACAGACTCTGAAGCCAGACTGGATTCAGACACTGGCTCTGCACCTCTGCATAACTTTTCACATCAAGCCAAACCAAACACAAAACTACAAAACAAGTCCACAGAACTAGCTCATGTTAAGCCTCTGTATCCAACTAGCAGTTTACAGAAATTACAGGGAACAGGGGAACATATTAAATGCCACTGCAAAGATGCAATCAACAAAATCCCCCCAAATGGTAAATGTTTGAGGTGATGGACATGTTAATTACCCTGATTAATACATGGTATATATATGTATGGAAATACAGCTCTGTATCCCATTAATATGCATTATTATTAGTGTTAACTAAAATGAAAACCTTAGACATAACCACCATATGAACTGCAAGGCTTTTGTTTGCATCCTGATTCAAATAATCCAAAAGAAATTTACATTTATGAGAAAACCATGGTAATTTAAATCCTGACTGAATTTTGAAAAATAAATGTTAGTTTCAGCTTTGGCAATGGTATTGCTGTTATAATAAAGAAAGTTCTCTTTGATTTAGAGATACATGCAGTAATGTTTACGAATAGATTGTACTGTGTCTAAAGTTTGCTTTATTGCAATCTACTTGGGAAAGAAAGTGAAATGAAATTATGTTAAAAATAAGAGTGGACATGAGTTGATTAATGAGCTTTGAATACTTAGATTAATATTGGAAATGTTAGAAATTTAGGTAAATAAAAATCCTGGATCTTCCACTCACCCACACATGCAAGTTGTATATGTAATTTAGAAAAATTACATATTATACCTGTTTTAATCTCACCTATCTTTATTTGTAAAATAGAGATAATATTAAACTATTATTTACTGTTAGGATTTTTGGAAAGATTAAATAAGCTTATTTAGGTAATGAGTTTAGAATCATGCCTGACCCAGAAATATGCTATATAAATGTTTGTTATTATCAGTCAAAATGGCATAGCAATAACATAAATCATATTAGAAAGAAAGACTGAAGAGGAAACTTAAAAGTGAGAATTCTGCATCAGAGATTAAAATTTAAAAGGTGAGAAATTAGGTAGTAAGAAAAGCATAATGATGTTCTTAGGGCATAGTGAATATATTTGGCCAATTCCTATATAATGTCCAGAACATGAACTCAGTACATAAGATAAGAGAGAAGTGGCCTCTTTGCCTACTTGCCCTGACAAGGGAGGTCGGTTTGCGGTCTATGGCCAACATACCTTGCTCTGTAAGCCTGTATCTTGCTCTTACTCTATGAACCTACCTTTATCTTCCTTAATAAACTTTATTCTATACTTGTCCCCCCAAAGACAATAAAGAAGACATAAATACACAGTTTGATCCTGTTTGCTTTAATTTTTGCTATACTAGAAGACCTCTAAGAAACATACAGTTAATATACCTTGCAATTAAAATGGCTTATTCAAAAATCCTTTAGCACATTTCCAAGTAGTTTGACTATGACAAAATTTCCTTATGCTATTACCTTCACAAGAACCACATTTCACAGTTCACTACCTATAATATTTTTAATGTTCCAAGTTAATAGTTTTGCCTAAATTCAGTCAAGCTATATAAATCATAGAAAACATATATGCCTTTCCATGTTAAATATGATTTATTGTTTTATTATCATTAGGATAATGATAATGACAACTGCCTCCCTCTGTTCATTCAGTGTCTGATGGCTGTGTTGTAAGTGATAACTTCAAGCAAGCATCTCCTCACTACCAAAGAGCTGGTGTTCCATGGAAATGATGGTAATGTGTCTCTGGCCTCATCTGTCTGATTATTTTATTGAATGTATGAGAAGTGTTAGAAATAGCAACACTTTAAATTAACATAATGATCATTTATAGTCATGTGAGTATGTTGAAGATAAAAAGCAACACGTTATGGCCACCTGCCTAGAATATATGGAATTTTGTTAGCATGAAATATTGACTAATGTAGTATTTATATAATGCATCTAATGGAGACTGTGAAAGTGATTTATAATTGTTAAAAGCACTATTAATTTTATTTTTCAGCATTTTTTTCTTCAAAAGAAGATTTATATTAATTTGGCTATCCACTCTAAAAGACATTGGTAAGTAAACCATTTATAAATATGTAACTAAAATTCTTACAAATAGAAATGTTGTTTCATATATTTAGTATATTGTATAATATAAATTGAAAGCAAATTAAAATTAAATAAAGTCACTCATTTTATATTATGAATATTTCACAAATATGAACAGGAATAAAGAAAGAAGAAAAA
Source organism: Arctocebus calabarensis (assembly GCA_963573935.1). Taxonomy (NCBI): domain Eukaryota; kingdom Metazoa; phylum Chordata; class Mammalia; order Primates; family Lorisidae; genus Arctocebus; species Arctocebus calabarensis. The sequence continues at coordinate 16,765 of CAUYON010107499.1, forward strand.
CTACACAGGAGTAATATTAGTATTAATAATTAATGCTATAATATATAAAGTGTTTATTATTTGCCAGAATTTTGCTAACTATATTAATGTACATTATCTCATTATTTATCACTACAATCCTATCAGCAGTGGTTGCACCTGTCACCTTAAGCAACAGTAAAAAAAAACAGCCTAAGTGAAAATAGTGTGCTTGCCTTAGGGATATAAGGCGACCCCTGTCCCCTTCTCCACTTCCACTAGGTTGCCAAATGAACCAGTCTTCTATAGAAAGTATTGAGCTGCCCTTGCCTGTGATGGAGCTCCTGTTAGCATACTTTTTTTTAAATTTCAGATTAACATGAGGGTACAAATGATTAGGTTACCTTATTTTGCATTTTTAGGTATGTTCAAGTTGTAGTTGAGCCCTTCACCTAGGGGATGTGCTGTCTTTTAAATGAGATTTTCATGAAATTTTTTTATATAATTTCAGAATATTATGGGAGTACACATATTGCAGTTACCTAATTTGCTTTTTTAGATTTTAAATCAAAATTATAAGTGTGCCTTTCACCCAGAATGTGTGCATTGTACTAGTTAGCTGTGAATTTACCCACCTACATGATTTCCATGAGTTTTACTTCCATATGTGGATGTAGTGTTTTTGTAGTGTTTGTTTTTCCATTATCACGATACTTAGAAGAATGGTCTCCAGTTCCATCTGGATAATTACAAAAGATCACCATTTTTTTCCATGGCTGAGAAGTACACCTTGGGGGATACATGTAAATAACGTATGTATGGCAATGAACATGAATAAGGGTGCTCCAAATGATTTGTCTTCAGGGAAACATAATTTAATATACTATTCCCATGGGTGGTACTTAATTTATCATATATATATGTATATATAATCACATTTTATTACTCCACTTAGGAACTATATATTCATGGGCACTTGAGTTGTCTCCACATCTTTGCAATTATGAATTGTGCCTCTGTAAACATTTAAGTGCTAGTGTCTTTTTATAAAAATGTCTTTTTTTTCCTTTAGGTAAATACCTACTCGTGGGTTTGCTGGAGCAAATGGTTGATCCACTTTAAGTTTTTTGAGGTATCTCCATACTACTTCCCATAAAGTTTATATAAATTACAGTCCTATCAACAATGTGTGTTTCTTTCCCCTTACATCCATACCTGCACTTGTTTTGGGATTTTTTAATAAGAGCCATTCTCACTGGAGTTAGGAGACATCTCATTGTGGTTTTGATTTTCATTTCCCTAATGATTAGAGATGAGCATTTTACATGTGTTTGTGTCTTTTTCCCATTTTTTAACGGGGTTATTTGATTTTTGTGTGTGTGTGTGCTGATTTCCTTCAATTCTTTGTAGATCTAGTTATCAGCCCTTTATCAGCTCTATAGCATGTAACTATTTTCTTTCATTCTTTAGGTTGTCTATTTGCTCTAATGATTGTGTCCTTAACTGTGCAGAAACGTTGAAATTTGATCAGGTCCCATTTGTCTATTTTTGTTATAGCTGTGATTGCTTTGGGGATCTTCTTCCTAAAAATCTCTTCCTAGGCTGTTATCTATAAGAGTTTTTCCAACATTTTCTTCTTGAATTCTCATCGTTTCATGCCTTAGGTCTTAAGTCTTTTATCCACAATGAATTAATTTTTGTGAGTAATGAGAGGATTCATAGAATCCTGTTTCAAACTTTTACATGTGGCTATCCAGTTTTCCCAACACAATTGATTGAATAGAGAATCTTTTCCCCAGTGTATGTTTTTTGTCTTCTTTGTCAAAGATCAGATGGGACTATGAAGATGGTTTCATATCTGGGTTCTCTTTCAGATCCATAGGCCTTTGTCTCTGTTTTTTGTGTTAGTGCTACTGTGTTTTCATTATTATAGCCTTTTAGTATGCCTTAAAGCCTAGTAAAGTGAAGCCTTCCAATTTGTCATTACATAAGGTTACATTGGCTATTCAGGGTCTTAATACATACAAAGGGTAAGACTATTTGTTTCTAGATCTATTAAAACCTATATTGACATTTGAATAGGGATTGTGATGAACATGTAAATCACTTTGATGATTTGGTAGTATAGCCATTTTAACAATTTTGATTCTGCTGCTCCATGAGTAAAATATGTTTTCCCATCTGTATACAACTTCTGCAATTTCTTTCCTTGGTGTTTCTGGTTTTCCTTAGAGGTCTTTCGACTTCTTGGTTAAATACATGTTCTTAAGCATTTTATTTTCTTTGTTGGTACTGTAAAAGCTATTGCATTTTCTATTTGATTCTGAGCTTGACTCTTATCAGTATATATGAAAGCTACTAATTTTTGTACATTGATTTTGTAACCTAAAACTCTGTGAATTTATTTATCAATTCCAGGAGTCTCTTGGTTGAATCTTTGGGGTGTTCTAGATGTAAGACCATATCCATAAGCAAAAAGTGATAGTTTGACCTCTTGTTTTCCTATCTAATTTCCTTCTCTTTTCTGATTGCTCTGGTTAGGGCTTTCAGCACTATGCTGAAAGAAGTGATAGGGCATAACCTAACTCATTCTATGAAGTCAATATCACCTTGATACCCAAGCCAGGAAAGGACACAATTAAAAAGGAAAACTACAGACCAACATCACTTGTGAATATAGATGCAAACATTCTCATTAAAATCTTAGCAAACTGAATTCAGCTACACATCAAAAAAATCTGTCATGACCAAGTGGATTTCATCCCAGAGATGTAGGGATGAATGGTTCAACATATGCAAATATATAAGTGTAATTCACCACATAAATAAATTAAAAAATGAAGACCATATGATCTTCTGAATAGATGCAGAAAAAGCATTTGACAAAATTCAGCACTCTTTTATACGAATGCTTAACAAAATAGGCATAGATGCGACATAACTCAAAATTATACAGGCTTTTTCAGACAAACCCACAGCCAACATCAGACTGAAAGAGGAAAAATTGAAAAGTGTTCCTGCTTAGAACTGAACCAGAGAAAGGCTTGTGAATTTTTATTTTATTTATAAAAGTTTAAATTTCTTCATTTGATTTCTTTCCAATAAGGCAAAATGGAATTTCAAAAGCAAATGTATTTTTCATAATTTTCTTAAATATTAAAAGTTATTGGGCATTTTTTATTAAATGAAGGTAAAACATGGATAACAGCATTGTTGATGTAGATGTGAAGTTCCCAGTTATTAGTCAATTTAAGTTTTTAATGTTGTGAGCAATATTATAGCTATAATTTTAAAATAATAATAGTAATTTCTAGAAAAAGAAGAAATTAAGGCTTAGGAATTGCAGGTACTTTTCAGAAGTTGAATATTTGATTATAAATTAAAGAAGCTGAATTTCAATCTGGATGCCTACTAATAATGTTTGTAAACGAATAGCTCCATTGGGAAAGGTTGTTGAGCTAAAGTGTTTGACCCCTTTTGCTTTTTATTTTTTCATGCTTTTTCATTGTCATTTGGGGAATTTGCAGAGCCGTTCATGTATTGTCAGTACATGAAGCAGTTTTTGTAATGCTTTAACATAATTTTTGTTGTCACAGTAGTTAAGAGCTAAGACTTTACAATATATAGATGTAGAAGTCAATCTAATGTCTTTCTTATACTACATCTATGTTTGAAAGCAAATTGTAAACAATCTAAGCCTTATTTTATTTATTATTAGGGAAGAATAATAATTTCTTTCTCCCAGAAACACTGTATTTCATGGTGTCTATATTATACTAAGTAATAGCAAAAACAGTGAAAAATTGATATTATATATAGTTTTCAGCTTTATCACTTGATGCATTTTAAATTCAGATTGTTTAAAACTAGCTTTGAATAGTTTTAACACAAAGAATTGAAGAGAAAATAAAACAAGGCAATACAAACCAAAGATTAACAAGTAAATACAAAAGCCTGAACTCTAAATGAATGCACCACCTCCTAGGATATAAAACATTTGCAAATTATGTGTGGAAATTTAAAACAGGTTCCCCTGGATTTTCGAGAATGAAAACAGAACACAATTTTGAAAGAATGTCTGGAAGTTTATATGTGTTGTTTTCACTCATTTTGTACTAAACAAGTTTTTGTTCTTTCATTTTTAAAGGTCAACTTGTCACTGGGAAATCAAACATCTTCCATAGTCAAAGGTGTCATCTCTAATTGCATTCCAGAAACTCACTATTGTAGGGGTCAGAAATAATTAGTAGATTTTTCTATGTCTTTTCCTGATGAAGCTCCTAAAATTCACAGAAAGAACACCCTGAAGGAAGCTAGATTGGAAATACCTATCACCATGTGTGTAATGTTATAGTTGGACATTTAGAAAATTAGTTCTTATTCCAATGTAAAGATAACTGCTAGAATAAACATTCAGATGTATGGCCATATACCTTAATTCTTTCTATAAGTATCTTATTTATCAAAAGGTTTCAGAAAGTAGAAAGTCATAAATTGCTAGGTTAGTTTTGTTTGGTATAATGGAGAGCATTTAAGTTGTTTTGCTGCATTTTCTTGTAGAAACATTGGGGAGGGCTAATCATTTATTTTTCAAATCACATCATTTCAACTAACCAGATTAAAATATAGAGTTTAAGGAAGATATTTGCATCTTGGCTGAATCATAAAGCATCATACAGTTTGATAGCTGTATTATCATGTTTAAGAGTTGTGAAAATAAAAGTTAATACAGACTCTAACACCTATTTTAAACGATGCCAGAATTGGGCTTCTTTCGTTTGTATTTTTAAGAGTACATTCAAAGCTATTGCAGTCAAAACTAGTACAGTCTTTTTGGTAGTCAATTAAACAAGTTACATCAAGAACTTCACACGTGCTTACACCTCTGACATAGGAGCGATATGGCAGACTAGAAACATATCCTTGCCAGCCGGTTTTGGTGACACAGGGCACAGAGGATTTTGGCCGCCTCTGTACAGGGGACCCTATCCGTAAGCATTGCTCTGGGGGCACAGCAAAGCAGTAGGAGACTCCAGGAGCCGAGGAGGACTGGCACAAAGTGCAGATGGCAGGGTATAGCTAATGACCGTCTGTAGAGGTGGAAAAGGACTGCCCTGCAGTTTTTGTTTTTGGACTGGACTGCTTCCCTAGACAGCTTTGGAGGGGTTTGGATGAACAAGGGAACTTGGGCAGCTCAGACTGAGAGCTGGGAGGGGTGAAGTTCCCATCAGCTTGGCCGCCCTTGTGGGAATGCTGCCCTGGAGAACCAGTCTGTGGGGTCCCAGTGGACGCCTGGCCATGGCGCTCCTGCTAAGCTTGGGCAGCCATCCTTGGGGTGAGTTGAGCACAGGAAAACCCCTTTGTTATGGGGGACACTGTTTAAAAGGTCAGGACATACCATTTGAGAGATCTGGTGAGAACTTTGGGATCCTAATCCTGTGGGAACAGAGTGCTAGCAAGGTGACTGGGCCTTGATTAGGGAAAAGTGGGTCAAAAGAACATGTCTGGTTTCCTCTGAAACTAGAGTGGCTTCCATCCCCAAATATAGCAAAAACAGCACGTGTGTTTGCCGTATTCTAACACTACAGTGCCACCTGGTGTCCACAAAATATACTGCAATTTGTGTATGTGTATAGGGGGTGTGTGCACCCACATATATACATAAATTTATTTCTTGTCCTCAATTTTTTTCTTAGTTTTTTCTTTCTTTTTCTTTTTTGATGCTGTTGTTTTTTTGTTTCATTTGGCTTGCTTTGGGTGTATTTTTATTTTTTCATTTTCAATTTCTTCAATATCCAGGGCTCCTGCATTTTGGTTATGGAGGGGTGCCAGCCCCTTCTTTTTTTTTTATTTTTCTCCTTTTTTCCT
>CAUYON010107500.1:0-10001 GCA_963573935.1 Arctocebus calabarensis
GAGACTGAGGCAGGAGGATCCCTTAAACCCAGGAGTTTGAGGTTGCTGTAAGCTAGACTGATGTCATGGCAGTCTAGCCTGGCAACAGAGTGAGATTCTTATAATAATTATAATTACAATAATAATGATAATAATAGGCTCGGCGCCTGTGGCTCAAGGGGCTAAGGCACCAGCCAAGTACACCTGAGCTGGCGGGTTCGAATCTAGCCTGGGCCCGCCAAGGAACAATGACGGCTACAACCAAAAAATGGCCAGGCGTTGTGGCGGGCACCTGTGGTCCCAGCTACTTAGGAGGCGGAGGCAGGAGACTCACTTGAGCCCAGGAATTGGAGGTTGCTGTGAGCTGTCATGCCATGGCACTCTATCCAGGGTGACAGCTTGAGGCTCTGTCTCAAAAAAAAAAAAAATGATAATAATAATTTAAAAGATAAAAAAATCTATTTCTTGCAGTTCTGGAGGCTGGGAAGTCCAAGACTGGGTGGCTGCATATGAATGATTACCTTCTGGGGAAGGTCTTGTACTGTGTCATAACATGGCAGAAGGTAGCACAGAGCAGAAGTGGCACACTGAGAGTCAGACTAGCTTTTATATCAATTTTGTGTGACTTTAGAAGATAAGAAAAAAAGAGGGTAAAAATGCTCAGCGCCCATAGCACAGTGGTGAGGACTGCAGCCACATATACCGAGGGTGGTGGGTTCAAACCCAACTTGGGACAGCTAAACAACAATGGCAACTGCAATAAAAAATAGCCGGGTTTTGTAGCAAGTGCCTGTAGTCCCAGCTAATTGGGAGGCTGAGGCAAGAGAATTGCTTAAGCCCAAGAGTTTGAGGTTGCTGTGAGCTGTGACGCCACAGCACTCTACTGAGGACTGTGTCTCCAAAAAAAAAAAAAAAAGAAAGAAAGGAAAGAAAAAGAAATAGGGTGGGGGGATATTTCAAAAAAGTGGTTCTGAAAATAAAATTGTCTACCTTAGTATGAGTTTCCTGTCACTGGACATGTACAAGTAAAGTCTACATGATCTCTTGTTGAAGATCTTCATGAAAAATTAAAGTGTTTATGGGGAACTTTAGTCAAACACCTTAGCCTTTGGATTCTTTGATGTTTCATTTAATTTAAAAACAATTTTTTTTTTTTGAGACAGAACTTCAAGCTGTTGCCCTGGGTAGAGTGCTGTGGCATCACAGCTCACAGCTACCTCCAACTCCTGAGCTTAAGCAATTCTCTTGCCTCAGTCTCCCAAGTAGCTGGGACTACAGGCACCCACCACAACGCCCAGCTATTTTTTAGTTGTAGTTGTTATTGTTGTTTGGCAGGCCCGGACTGGATTTGAACCCACCAGCTCCGGTGTATGTGGCTGGCGCCTTATCTGCTTGAGCTACAGGTATCAAGCCAAATTAAATTTTTTTTTTTTTTTTGTGCTTTTTAGCTGGGGCTGGGTTCGAATTCACCACCTCTGGCATATGGGGCCCGTGCCCTACTCCTTGCCACAGGCGCCGCCCTTAATTTAAAATTTTTAAATATTTTTATTTTCTGATATTAGTTACTTTCCTGAAGGCCTAATATTAGGCATTGGGGAAACAGTGGAGAATGAAGTGGATAAGATCCTATGCTTTAGATGATTGTCTGGATTCAGGCTGGTCTCCTGCTAACTTTGAGACCTTGGTTAATTTCTTAATCTCGGAAACTTTATCCAGACCAAAGCAATGTGTTTTCTTCTTTGTAAAATGAGGCTTCATGAGATTATTTTAAGGACTTAATGACTTAATATATGTAAAGTGCTTAGAATATAACTGGTACGTTGTAAGCACTATAAAAGTGTTATTTTTAAAACTAATGAATACTTTTAGTAAAGGTTTTAAGGGATTCTAGAATTCTATATTTATAGAGTGCCTTTAAATATTAAAATACATAGTTTCTATTCCAATTTAGACCTTTGGGTGCTGATTTTTTGTTTTTTGTTTTTGAGATAATCGCCCTGGGTAGAGTGCTGTGGGTGGCATCATCATAGCTCACAGCAACCTCAAACTTGGGCTTGAGCAATCCTCTTGCCTCAGCTTCCCTAGTAGGTGGGGCTACATGGGTCCGCCACAACGCCCTGCTAATTTTTCTATTTTTAGTAGAGATGGGGTCTCGCTCTTGCTCAGGCTGGTCTCAAACTGCTGGGCTCAAGTAATCCACCCACTTTGGCATCCCAGAGTGCTAGGATTACTGGAGTGAGCCACTGTGTCTTGCTTTTTTTTTTGTTTATTTGTTTGTTTTCTTTTTTTTAAATAAAAGGCGGTCTTTTCATGCCACAACTTAAAAATAGGAAATCTAATAAGATCAATGAATTAATGATCCTGTGCTACGTAGAAATTTATACACCAAAATCTTAATTCCTTTATGTTAGATTATTTCCCTTCACATTTATTCTTTCTCTATCAATTGAAATTCTGAAAGATTCTTCTCTAACTTATTTTAAGGCCTGTCTTTCATCACTTTCTTTTTGCTCACCCCAAATGCAACAATATAAACAACTTAACTTATGCATCTGGAATTGCAACATAAAAGTCCCAAAGCAGTACTTAAAAATCTATGATTTATATTTAATGTGTTACAGGTGGCTTCTTAGCAGAACTGCTTATTTCTTATGTCATTAAAATGATAAATTTCAAAATTCTCAAGTATCATTTCTGTTAAAAGTTTACTGCAGTTCATTTTCTTGCTAATTTTGTTTTGCATACACATTCCCAAATAATACTTTTGACCTTATGTTTACAAGAGCAAACTTACTACTAAAATCCTACCCAAAGAAAATTTAGGAACATGATTTCCTTTTACTAAAACATCACAAGTTGTTTAAACTATACTAGCTTTTTATAACATGTTCTAAAGATCATTTAGTTAAAAAATTTATATCAGATCACTATCAAAACCAATAGTAATATAATAGATAAGACAATCTGAAAATATAAATTATTCCAAAATAAGTAACTATAGATTTTAACATGTTATCTTGTCACATTGATTTCAGAGTGATTAACTAGATGCCAATTTATGTCCTTTAACTTTTAGCTTCAGTTTCTAATTTTTTTTTTCCAAAAAGAGTTTAATGAAATAAATGTGATAATTTTTTTAAAAAAACACATTTGACTATACCTTTGGGAAATTAATGGTTCAATTTAAAAGTTACTTTAAAAATAAAATAGACACCAAACATGGTTTCCAGTAGCTTTGGTGTGTTACTGAAAACATCTGTTGATTTAAAGGTAAAAGGTGCATTATAACATGAATCTAAATTTTAGGTGCAACTGTGTCAATCAAACATCCATTATTTTGGTAAAAGATAATCTCATTTAATTCCACATGTGATACTTTAGCAAAATATACTTTTGATGATGATTCAATGAAGATGGTTGTTTTAAAAACTTTTAACTGTAATAAATGAACTTTAAAAGTACTAGAAAGACAGCCATCATTTCTATGTTTTCTAATGTTTGGTGCCATTGTGTTCCTGATGAATGAACATCTGAACAAGCTGTACTAGCCTAATTTGCCCCTGTTTTTACTGCTCTCATGGCTACTCTTAAGGAAACAGAGTAGATTTAGAGATTGTTGGGCCTGCCTTGGGCAGAATTATCTATCCACTATTTAAATCACTTGGCTGCCAAATCAAATGGTTTTGGAGGTCATGAACCATTTACTATATTTAAATGTCCCCCTGTAACTGAAGAAATTAAATTCAGTACCATTTTTGAAGCATTTAAGTCAGGAATTAGGGAGTTCTTCTAAATCTGTGTAGACCACAGAAAAGCCCAGATCTACCACTGAACATGCAGGAGAAACTCAGTATGGAAGTCTACCAGGATTTTTCCTAATTGTTCTCTGGTTCTGTTGCTTAGAAAAATTCTTTTGTTTCTTTCTTTTTTTTTTTTTTTTTGAGACAGAGTCTCACTATGTCACCCTCAGTAGAGCTCCATGGCATCACAAACTCTGAGGTTTGAGCAACCTCAAACTCTTGAGCTTAAGTGATTCTCTTGCCTCAGCCTCCCAAGTAGCTGGGACTATCAGGTGCCAGCCACAATGCCTAGCTATTTTCTGGTTGTAGTTGTCAATGACGTTTGGCAGGCCCAGGCTGGATTCGAACCCGCCAGCTCCGGTGCGTGTGGTTGGCGCTCTTGCCGTTGAGCTAAAGCCTTAGACAAATTCTTATTTGCCTACTTACGTCAGACTTTATGCTGTGTATTAATAACGTTTTAAAAAGAAAACAAACAAAAATGCCTATTCTCAAGAAATTTACAATCTAGCGAGAGTCAGTTTGTTATATTAAGTAACAAAAACTTAATATATAGTTCTAAAATGTTTGGATAGGGTACTAAAATACTAAAAGAATGTAGCAAAGCGGTGTCTAATTGTGCCTGAGATGTCTTGGGAAGGTTTTCTGGATAAAATAATGATTGAACTGAGACCTCAAATTTTGTGGAAACTACTAGGAAAATCTGGGGATAGAATAAGAGGATTCTAAGTGTATTTCAGGAAAAGGATAACATTTTACAAAAGCAAAGAAGTATAAGGGTGTGTGCTATGTAGTTCACAAACACTAGGCCAGGCGTGGTGTTTCACACTTGTAATCCTAGCACTCTGAGAGACTGTGGCAGGTAGATTGCTTGAGCTCAGGAGTTCAAGACCAGCCTGAGCAAGAGTGAGACCCAGTCTCTACTAAAAATGGAAAAAGTAGCTGAACATTGTGGTGGGCACCTGTAGCCCCAGCTGCTCGGGAGGTTGAGGCAAGAGGATTGCTTGAACCCAGTAGTTTGAGGTTGCTGTGACATATAATACCATAGCACTCAAGCCTGGGGCAATAGTATGAAATTCTGTCTCAAAAAAAATTAAATAGGGGCGGTGCCTGTGGCTCATCGAGTAGGACACCGGCCACATATACCGAAGATGGCAGGTTCAAACCTGACCTCAGCTGAACTGCAAAACAGAAAAATAGCCGGGTGTTGTGGCGGGCGCCTGTAGTCCCAGCTACTTGGGAGGCTGAGGCAAGAGAATTGCCTAAGCCCAGGAGTTTGAGGTTGCTGTGAACTGTGATGCCATAGCACTCTACCGAGGGCAACATAGCGAGACTCTATCTAAAAAGAAAAAAAATTAAGTGAATAAATAAATAAATGCTAAATATTTAAAAATTTTGGTATAGCAAGTAAATGGGAGCCTGTTATTAGAATGGAGAAATATTTCCAGAAAAGCAAAGTCCAGGTCAAGAAGTGGGTCCAGGTGGCGCCTGTGCCTCAAAGGAGTAGGGCGCCGGCTCCATATACTGGAGGTGGTGGGTTCAAACCTGGCCCCAGCCAAAAACTGCAAAAAAAAAAGAAGTGTTTCCAACAAAATCCTATAATTAAAAACTTTTATTCTGAATGTGACATATTGTTAGTTTTGTGGTAGCTATACTACCATTTTCCATTGAGATTCAACATATATACTGTTAAGTGTATTATCTACAACTCTATGAATTGAATTATATTATATTATTATCCAGCACTCCAGATTCTTTTTTTTTTTGATACAGACATTCATGCTGTTACCCTGGATAGAGTGCTGTGGCTTCACAGCTCACAGTAACCTCCAATTCTAGGGCTCAAGCGAGTCTCCTGCCTCCGCCTCCCAAGTAGCTGGGACTACAGGCACCCGCCACAACGCCCGGCCATTTTTTGGTTGCAGCTATCATTGTTGTTTGGTGGGCCCAGGCTGGATTCGAACCTGCCAGCTCAGGTGTACATGGCTGGCACCTTAGCCCGTTGAGTCACAGGCGCCGAGCCTGTAATAATTCTTTATAAACATAGGGTACATACAAAAGTTAAATGTATGTACTGTGAACGTCTCTGGTCCATAGTCTTCCTTTTCACTCTTTTTCTGGTATTTTTGATAAACTTAAGTTTTATTTTTTATTGAGATAGAATCTCTCTTTGTCATCCTCGGTAGAGTGCTGTGTTGTCATAGCTCACAGCAACCTCAAACTCTTGGGCTCAAGCAATTCTCTTGCCTCAGCCTCCCTAGTAGCAGGGACTAAAGGCTCCTGCCAGAACACCTATTATTTATTTATTTATTTTGGGTTAGCAGGCTCAAGCCAGGTTTGAACCCACCAGCCCCGGATCATGTGGCTGGCACCCTAACTACTGAGTTACAGGCATCCAGTCTACACTTAAGGGGTTTTTTTGGGCCAGGGCTGGGTTTGAACCCGCAATCTCTGGCATATGGGGCCGGTGCCTTACTCCTTTGAGCCACAGGCGCCCCACCTAAACTTAAGTTTTTAGTGAAGTACAATTTATTAATTTTCATTGTATAGTTGATGTTTATTAGTGTCTTGCTTGAATATTTGCCCACCATGAGGTCATGAAGATATTCTATTCTCCTTAATTTTAAAATTGTTTTGCTCCTCCCATTTAGATTCATGATTCATTTCAACTACTCTTATGGATGATATGAGTTAGTGGTCAAGTTTCACTGTTTCTCATATGAGTATCTAATAAGTCTAACATCACTTGTTTAAAAACATTCTTCCTCGGGCGGTGCTTGTGGTTCAGTGGTTAGAGCGCCAGCCCCATATTCCGAGGGTGGCATATTCAAACCTAGCCCCAGCCAAACTGCAACAAAAAAATAGCCAGGCGTTGTGGTGGCACCTGTGGTCCCAGCTACTCAGGAGGCTGAGGCAGGAGAGTTGCCTAAGCCCAGGAGTTGGAGGTTGCTGTGAGCTGTGTGACGCCACGGCACTCTACCGAGGGCAATAAAGTGAAACTCTGTCTCTACAAAAAGAAAAAAAAAAATCAAAAAATTCTTCCTCTACTTAATTACAGTTACAACTTCATTGTAAATCAGGTGACTGCCCATATGTGGATCTATTTCTTTTCTTTCTTTTTTTTTTTTTTTTGAGGCAGAGCCTCAAGTTGTCACCCTGGATAGAGTGCTGTGGCATCACAGCTCACAGCAACCTCCAATTCCTGGGCTCAAGCCAGTCTCCTGCTTTCGCCTCCCAAATAGCTGGGACCACAGGCGCCCGCCACAACGCCCGGCCATTTTTTGGTTGCAGCCGCCATTGTTGTTTGGTGGGTCCGGGCTGGATTCGAACCCGCCAGCTCAGGTGTACGTGGCTGGCACCTTAGCCCATTGAGCCATAGGTGCGGAGCCAATGTGGATCTATTTCTAAACTTTCTGTTCTGGTCTATTTGTCTCTTGTGCCAATACCATGATATATTAATTACTGGAACTTTGCAATAAATCTTTTATTTAAAGTTGAAAATATTTACTGAAAAAAATATAAACAAGAGTCCCAATGAAAAGAACATGACAATAGGGCACAACTGAAGTGTCATTTTCCCTAATCAATGTAATTATTAAGTGATCAGTTATTTTACTGTATCTTCTTACTCAGCAGAAGAGTCTTTGTCTCTGATCATGAGCACAAGGGATTCCTGTAGATATGACCCTGGGCTTACAGGTTATGCTGTTGCCCAGGAGATCTGGAGGACAGGTGGTTCCTAGAGTCCTCACAGGACACTCAGGGAGCCTTGAATAACATTCACATATCTACTCTGCTGGGAACTCCCACAGTGAACTGTCTTTAGATCGTCAGAAATGAGATGGTTGTTGAGTTGTGTCCACATCCAAGGTCATATCCACTTGGGACTTCATTCTGGGATTAATCTGTAGCACATCTCTCAGCTGGTTCTATAGGGCCTTGAGCTTGGACTCCGGCTCTGCCAGCTGGGCAGTGGGCCTCATGTTACTCTTCTGAGAGACCTTATAGCAGAGGGGACGCAGTCATCCCTCCCTCTGCTGCTCCTTCTGCAATGAGTACATGAATTGGAGGAAGGGCAGGTATTCATTTTCAGGGGCTCGGGATTATCAACTTCATCCAGTCAGATAGAAAATCTACTTGCATCTTTAAAGAATTCAGCCATGACCCTGTCTTTCCTCCACTAGGCTCTCTTCTGGCTTCCAGCCATGTCCAAGATCAGCTCAGACCTCTGCAACAAATCTTAAAGTCTTCTTGTTCTTCAAGATTATCTTGGTCCTTCTAGAATCTTTGCTTTTACATATAAATTTTACAGTAAGATTGATAATTTCCATAAAACGCAAATCTCGGGTGGTGCCTGTGGCTCAGTGAGTAGGGCGCCGGCCCCTTATACCAAAGGTGGTGGATTCAAACCTGACCTCAGCTGAACAGCAAAACAAAAAAATTGCCGGGCTCTGTGGCGGGCACCTGTAGTCCCAGCTACTTGGGAGGCTGAGGCAAGAGAATCGCCTAAGCCTGGGAGTTGGAGGTTGCTGTGAGCTGTGTGATGCCACAGCACTCCACCAAGGGCGATAGAGTGAGACTCTGTCTCTATAAAAAAAAACACAAAAAAACTCAAACCTCCTAGGATTTTAATTGTGATTGAATTTAGTATACAAATAAAATTCTGGGTAATTGACATCTTAATAATATTAAGTTATTTTTTTTTTTCCAGGAACATAGATTAGACTGGAGGGAGTGATCCACACCTGTAATCCTAGGACTTTAGGACTCCAAGGCAGTAGATTGCTTGAGCTCAGGAGTTTAAGACCAGTCTAAGCAAGAGCAAGACCCTGTCTCTATGAAAAATAGAAAAACTAGCTGGACGTTGTGGTCAGCACCTGCAGTTTCAGCTACTTGGGAGGCAGAGACAAGATGATTGCTTGAACCTCGGAGTTTGAGGTTGCTGCTGACACCTGTGATGTCATGGCACTCTACCCAGGGCAACAGAGTGAGACTCTGTCTCAAAAACAAGTAAACCAAAATAAATAAATAAACTATAGATTAGGTCTCTTTTTATGAAGAGTAAAAGTATTCCTCGGTATTAACTTTTTAAATGTATCATCAATGGTATTGTTTTATAAACTTCATTTTATGCTATTTGTAGCTAGCATGTGGAAATATAATTATTTTTTCCAAATTTTTATTTAGTCTCCATAGAGATTATCTAAACTTGCTAATACTGAATATATTGCAAGTCGTAACAGCAATTGGGAAAAGTTTTCAGTTAACAATAATCTCACCTTGGATACACCTCCTAGGCTATGTATGGTACTACCACTGCACAAAGCTGTAATTAATTTTTATGTGTTAACCTCATATTCATCTACCTTGCTAAATTCACTTATGTTTTGTAGATTTTCTTGTATTTTCTATATATACATTCATGTTAGCTGCAAATCATGTAATTTTTACTTTTCTTCAATTATTATACCTTTTTTCTTGATAAAATAACGTATTTATTATATAACCAAATTGAAATTTAAAAGAAAACATGATAGTATATAAACAAAGTATTATTCTCTGTTAAAAATAAAAGCAAACTGGGAGTGGTGTTTGTCATGATTTTGATATAACAAACTTCTTTTTTCACTGCTTGAGCTTTTATGCAGAACATTGTGAAGTCATTAAATAGTAAGTGTTATTAGGCTCGGCGCCTGTGGCTCAATGGGGTAAGGTGCCAGCCACATACACCTGAGCTGGCAGGTTTGAATCCAGCCCGGGCCCTCCAAACAACAATGATGGCTCAAAACAAAAACCAACAACAAAAAAATAGTAAGTATTATTGTATTATTCTTTAGGTTATTTTAAAATTAGTATTAATTTGGAGAAAGAATATTCTGCTGAATATCTAGTAATGAAAATAATAAGAATTGATATTTTATTTATTTATTTATTTATTTATTTTTTGGAGACAGAGCCTCAAGCTGTCACCCTGGATAGAGTGCTGTGGCATCACAGCTCACAGCAACCTCCAATTCCTGGGCTCAAGCAAGTCTCCCGCCTCCACCTCCCAAGTAGCTGGGACTACAGGCGCCCACCACAACGCCCGGCCGTTTTTTAGTTGCAGCTGTCATTGTTGTTTGGTGGGCTCAGGCTGGATTTGAACCCGCCAGCTCAGGTGTACATGGCTGACACCTTAACCCGTTGAGCCACAGGCGCCAAGCCAGAATTGATATTTTAAAAAGT
>CAUYON010107501.1:0-39397 GCA_963573935.1 Arctocebus calabarensis
TTTATATAGTGATCAAGAAAATGCCATGAAGGCTATCTGTAACAGTACGATCAAAACATTTCTGAATGTATATGAATCATGCCCTATGATTGCACCAATGTACAGAATTATGATTCAATAAAATTATAAAAAAAAAAAAGATTTCCCAATGAACATTAATAAAGATATAGGACATACACTTTATAGAAAAGGCATGTACAAGAACTATAGAAAACTGATGAAAGAAGTTGAAGAAAAAGCACAAAAAGGGAGAGATATTCCCTGCTCATGGACTGGGAGAATCAAGATCGTTAAAATGCTCCTGCTGCCCAAAGCAATCTATAGATTCCATGAAAGCTCCAGCAAAAGACCAACGACATTCTTTACAGAAATAGAAAAAAAATCCTAACATTTATAGGAGACCACTAAAGACCTAGAGTAACCAAAGCCATCCTGAGCAAAAAGAACACTGACTTCAAATGATACTGTGTCGTTGTATGAAACAAAGCATCATAGTATTGGCATAAAACTAGACACATAGGCCAATGGAACAGAATAGAGAACCTACAAACAAATCCACACATCAATAGTGAACTTGTCTTCAATGGAGTTGCCAAGAGCATACAGTGGGGAAAGGACAGTGTCTTCAATAAATGGTGCTGGGAAAGCTGGATATTCACATGCAGAAGAATTAAACTATAACCTATCACTTGCCATATACCAGAATAAAATCAAAATGGATTAAATACTTAAATCTAAGAACTGAAACTATGAAATTGTTAAAAGAAAACACTGGAAAAATTCTTCGAGACATTGGTTTGGACAAGGACTTCTTCACTGATGCCCCAAAGGACAGATGACCAAAGCAAAACTGGACAAATGGGATCACATAAAGTTAAACCTTCCTCCCAGCAAAGGAAACAATGAACAAAGTGAGGGGACAATTCATAGGATGGGAAAAAGTATTTTCAAATGATGCATCTAACTAGGGATTAATAGCATAATATATAAGGAGCTACAACAAGTTAATAGCAAAAAATCAAATAATTCAATTATAAATGGGCAGAGGATCTAAATAGATATTTCTCAAAATAAGACATACATGGGTGGCACTTGTGGCTCAAAGGAGTGGGGCACCAGCTCCATACACTGGAGGTGGTGGGTTCAAACCCAGCCCTGGCCAAAAACTGAAAAAAAAAAGAAAAAGAAAAAGAAACATACAAATGGCAAATAGATATGTGAATAATGCTCAACTTCATTAGTCATCAGAGAAATGCAAATCAAAACTGCAGTGAGATATCATCTCACCCCAGTTAAATGGGTTTTATCAAAAAGACGGGCCATAACAAGTGCTAGCAGGGGTAAGGGGAGCATGGAAACCCTCAAACCCTGTTGGCGGGCATGTAAATTACTGTATCCACTATGGGGAACAGTGTGAAGGTTCCTTAACTAAACACAGAACTACCATAGGAACCAGCATTCTTACTGCTGGGGTCATATGCAAAGGAAGAGAATTCAGTGCATTAAAAAGATACGTATATTTTCATTTTTATTGCAGTACTGTTCAAAATAGCCAAGATGCGGAATCAATCTAAGTGTCCATCAATGGAAAAAGGAACTGTGGGACATACACACAATGGAATATTCTACAGCCACTAAAGAATGAAATCTGGCCATTTGCCACATCATGGATGGAACTGGAGAACATTATGTTAAGTGAAATAAGCCAAGCTCAGGAAGAAGAACCTTGCATGTTTGAGCGAAATATTAAAAGCAATTTGTCTTATGGAGACAGAGAATAGAGCAATGGTTATCAGAGGATGGAAGCATGATGGGGAGAGGGAAATGGGTAGCGGGTGTAACAATATAGATAGTTAGAATGAAACAACTAAGTCCAGGAATCAACAGTAAGTTCAGATATGACTTAAAATACCTAAAAGAGTGGAAATGGGGTGTTCAGAGCAAAAAGAAATGATGAATGCCTGGGGTGGTAATTACCTCATTCCTCTGATTGGAATAATTCTTATTGTCTGCCTGGATTAAAACATCATGTGCGCCCTACAAATATGTACAACTATTATGTACCAATAGGATAAAAAAGTTATTAAAATGAAGAAGCATGTATCTTTGCTATACAAATACCTAATCTTGAAGGAATGCGTTACTTGGTTTGATGGAACTGGTACATACCCAGTTATTTTCAAATCACTTCTATTTACCAGTCTTTCACATCTTTAGTCCTTATTGCTTATAGACAACTAATACTATGATGATTTGCTGTGATTTATTGATTTAATGAGTATTCGTTTTTTACATATATTTGTCTTTTATGTCCAATAATGATGCCAGCTCTTTGAAGCTTCTGTCCATTTCTTCTGCAGCCCTATATAAAAACATGTACTATGGTCACTTATTGCCTGGGTTTTCTGAAGAAATCTAACAAAGAAATGATGTTGGAAAGGGTTGGTTGTTCTGCAAAATATCACTCTGGTGTTCATTCCCCTTAGAAGTGCCGGGGGAGACGGAGACCATCCCATACTCAACAGGGTTACCTAGAAAAATAGTCTGGATTGATGGAAATGCAAATGGATAGATGAAGGATAAATGAAGTGGCTTTTAATTTCACTTTAATATTCTCTCAGTACCTAGTTATTTGTCATTCAAATTGGTGATTAATTTCTTGAGAGCACAGGTAATTAGAAATTCACACCATCAGGAAACCCCGTCTGAGGCCCACTTCTGAGCACAGACCGTGCTCCGGAGGGTCAGCAGCCACAGACCAAAATGGCAGAGCAGCTAAGGATATCTTCTTTCCAGTGGGTTACATATCTGTTTGCTAGTAAAGATGTTCTTGCTGTAAGAACAAGGCCCATGCAATTTTATGTCAGGAAAAAAGAGAAATTCTGAGATAGAAGAATTTTCAGAGAAAGTGCTTAACCTTTACTAGTCTAAAGAGGAATATTCCCTTCCTAAGTATTAGTAGTTTCCAGTGACTCTAAAGTACTCAGAGTAAGCTTGTTAAAAAGGATGTCATCGAGAACCACTGGGGGACAAGTTACTTTTGTACTCCGAGGCTTCTATGCTGAGATAGGGTCTACAGTTATTTTACTTGGAAAAAGCCTAAGACATAGAGTTTTCAAACTTCCCTAATTTTGACCAGTTTAGAAGTCCTGAACAGTGGATATAATGTCCTAATACAGTTTGGAGTGATTTTCAGTTGTGTCTGTAAAACACACATTCATGATAACCATCTGGTGGTGACAACAGCGACGGCAAACATCATTATAATAAGGCCCACGTCATTATAATCTCCCTACAGGACGAGTGACTTCTGGATGGCCACATGGCTGGAAACTGATGATACTGAATGCAAACCCAGGATTCTCATGCTAGGTAATAGCTCTAACCATTTACTTAATATACTTCCAAGTGCAGGCCTTAAAAGGTTAAATGGTTTATCTATTATCATACAACTAGTAAAGGTGTAAGTCCCACGAGGAGCTTGACTGTAGTTCATATCTGGTCATACAGGTACAATGATATCATTAAATAATTTGTAAGACCTACTTTTTCTTCAACCTCTAAAGAAAAAGAAAACACGAGTGAATTCTGGACTAACATTAAAATCCATGTGAGTTTTCTACCATGTGAATATCACATTTACAATGATTCACGTGGCTGCCTTCCTCCTCCTTTTCATGTTTTAATAATAATTTGTTGCCTCTTAGATAGCAGTATTGGAAAAACACTGATCCATGTGGGCGACACCGCAGAATGTTTCCTCACCTAGGAAGGCTTGTTCCTTCTGATAGTTGAGGAATGTGGCTGGAGAAACGAGGGGCTGGCAGACACTGCGACGTGGCCCTGCTGTGAGCCTCTGAGGGTACAGACACACCAGGCAGGAACTGTAATTTGTGGACTGTGCTTGTCCTGTTATGAGATTTTAAAAACGAAGTTGCTTCCTATAATTATGCCCGGCAGGCACAGAACCCACCACTTTAGTGCTTGCTTGAAAACTTTAGTAAGCATTGATTGACCCTTGAGAACGGCTGAGAAAACAAATAGAAGGTCCAAATTTCAACCGAACATGGCAAGTTTGCCCATGGAACAACAACAAAAAGGACTTGAAAAAAGATCTACCTGGTCAAAGAAAGGAGGGAGGAGGTTTTTGTTCTTCTAAGAGAGAGACCCCAGAGTAAGCCACGTGGACCTGTTCCCCTAGAGCGGGGCTTCTCGGCCTGGACACTGTCAACGTTTTGGACCAGGCAATTCTTTGTCTGCTGGGTGGGGCAGCTGCCCTGTGCATGGCAGGATGTTCAGCAGCATTGCTAAAGGGCCAGTAGCATCCTTCTCCTTCAGTTGTGACAATTAAAAATGTCTCTGGATTTTGCCAAATGTCCCCTGGGGTCAGCATCACCCCTGGTTGAGAACCAGTGCCCAGGATAACCCCGATCTTTAGCAGACACATATCTTCCTATCTGTCTAACTTGATGTATTCCCTAAAAGCCGGGATGCAGCAGCACTCGCTGCAGGAAGAGGCAGCTAGAAAATGCACAGGTCGTAATATCTCAGCCAGTTTAATTCATTGAAATGAAATTTCCATGCTCCAGGGGGCAAAGGTTTTATCTGGCTTGAATCCTTAATGCCTAGAAGAGCAACTTGCACATAATCAGTACACAATAAATATTTGTTGACTTGGGCAATGGATGTGTGATTAAATATTTCCTACATTCCTGACTAAAAGATCATAGCACATTTGGTTCTTAGTTTGAATGAGTCTTATAAAGACCACGTTGCATCAGAAATTAACCTACATTAAATGAAGCTATAACAATGTTATGTGCACAAAATCTTTAACTATTCAAAATTATTGGGCCTTTAAAGATGGAGAAATACAACTGATTTCTAATGAGAAGTAGCAGATGACAATTCATGCCAGAACTGTGGGTAGTTTAGACATAGTATTATGATGTAATTTGCTTTGGGTTATTAGCAAAAAGGAAAATCCTTTCAGCAAAAATGCTAAAAGAAGGGTTAACACACACACACACACATATATCTACATATATTTATTAAATCATAAACACATCGATCATGTATACATTAATGCATTTATGGGGTACAATGTGCTGATTTCATGTACAATTTGGAATGCTTACATCACACTAGTTAATATATCTCTCACCTCATTTACTTAATTATTGTGTTAAGACATTTATACTCTATACTTAATAGATCCGACATGCACCCTTGCATTATGCACCATAGATGTGATCCCATCATTCACTCTCCCTCCATCTGACCTCCCCCCACCCTTCATGCCCCCCTCCTTCATCCTGGGCCATGGTTGTGATCTATCTTCATATGAAAGTGTGAGTGGATATTTTTTCTTCCATTCTTGAGATACTTTACTAAGTAGGATATGTTCTGGCTCCATCCACGTAAATGTAAAAGAGGTAAAGTCTCCATCTTTTTTTAAGGCTACATAATATTCCATGGTATACAAAGACCACAGATCACAACAATGGCCCAGGATGAAGGAGGGAGGAGGAGGGATGGGAGTGGGGGGGAGGTCAGATCAAGGGAGGGTGAATGGTGGGATAACACCTACGGGGCATAATTCAAAGTTACATGTCGGATCTATTAAGTATAGAGTATAAATGTCTTAACACAATAATTAAGTAAGCCAGATAAGATATATATTAATTAGTGTGATGTAAGCGTTCCTAATTCTATATGAAATCAGCACATTGTACCCCATAAATGCATTAAGGTATGCATGATCTATGTGTTTATGATTTAATAAAAAAAAAAAGTGTGAGTGATTGTAAATTGGTTTTAAATTATAGTTCATACCTCTACTTTCAATCAGTTAAAACTACTGCTGTGACTAAGTATAATATGTAATAGCCCCAGAAATAACATCTTAGCACTATATACATAGAATATGAACAAATATATCTGTAGTTTCGTCTCCTGTTATTTGTGATCTTTGTGTATTTAGTGTCCAAAATGCATCATGTCATTTTCATAGTCCAGGAGATACATCCTCATATCTGCTCCTCCAACTTGATGTTGGAGCTAGTCACAGAGGGTTTATGAAGACATTTCAGGGAATACCTAATTTTAGGGTTGGGAAAAACTAGTGAACAAGCGAGAGTAGGAACATGTAGGAGGAAAATGGTGATCACAAAGTGTCCTGAAAATCACAAAGAAAAGGAGTGGGTGGAAAAGCCCAGTCTGCAGCCCGGAGCATCTCAGGGAGGGTAAGGAGGATGGAGATCGGGGTAAGACAGCTGAATTTAGAGTCTGGTGATCACTAGAAACCTTTGAGAGAACAGCTTTAGGGAGTGAAACTCAGATTATTAGGGCTCGACAAGTGAGTAAAAAGCTCACTTTAAAAACAGTGCAGAATTTAGCAGTTGAAAGGACCAAGTGAAAACTCAAGGTAACAAGGTGAGAGAAGTTGTCTTAGGATGTGAGAGATCTACCGATGTGTAGAGACAAAGAGAAGCTGCTGGAAGAGAGGAGCATTTTTAAAAGTGTAAATTAAAGAGGAGATGATTTATGGAACACACCCCAGAGGAAAAGCATGGGGTGGGGTGAGGCTAGGGTTAGCCTGGAGAAAGAGAAATAAAAGAGAAAATAAAGAAGTTACGAAAAAGGAAGAATAGAATAGGAAACAGAGTGAATGGCCTTTGGCTTTGTGTTAAGTAAAAACCAAGGTCATCTGCTGAAAGAGAAAGTTTTGGAGGGTATGTTGGAGGGTATTGGGGAAAGAAATTTCAGACATCTGGAGCCTGGGGCAGGAAGGAGTGCTGATCAACAGCGAAACCCCAGGGGTGTCCCACGGAGGGAACGTATAGTGGTCACAATCATGTCACCTGGTCTGCCACACTTAGCCACTGGGAATGGGAACCAAGAGATCACATCGTGGGATCTTAGAAACTGTTTAACTAGAAATACTAGAAACCTAGAAAGGTATAGGATTGATAAGGAGAATAATCAGAGCCCTAGAAGAAAAATAAAGGGAGGAGAGATTGTATTTAGAGTAGAGAGTATCAGATAGAGCCAACCTCTAAAATATAACAATGTGATATACATCCAATAATTTTTATACTATCAGCACTTTACTTTCTGTTAACATGATCCATAAAGATGAATCTCTGCTATTTATTCCCATTCTAAATTTCTACGACATGAATTACTTTGCTTTATTTTATATTTTTTAGTTCAAGAGTAAAGCACCACAGATACAGATGGTTCAAAATATTTTATGTTCAAGCTTGTCCACTATTACAGTCTGCTCTGTTTATTAATCATCTTTAAAATTTAAATTTGAGTTTGGAATCAGAAAGTAAGTGTATAAGGAATTCTTATATTTACTGAATAACCATTTTATTTTTAAATATATATTTTTTGAATTTAAGTTCCTTGTTTGATATTGTTTTCTTTTCATTGATCACATGACACAGCCCAAGGGATATTTCCTGTTGGAAAAGCATTTTAGAATCAATAGGTCAAACCTAAATATTAATTATTAATATTAATAATTTAAGGGAGATACAGTGATGTGGTTATTCCATGTAGTACACTGGTGGAAACCCAAAATGGTACAATTTCTATGGAGAGCAATTCAGTGATGTCTGACGAAAGTATGTATCTTTGATAACTCTTGCCTTTGCAACTCATTTCTAGAAATTTACTCTGATGATCTATCTTCAAAAATGTAAAATAACATGTACAAAGTAAATCATTGTAGAGTAATATTTGGGCAAAAACACCCTAAATGCAAAATTACGAGGACTGTTTGAGTAAATGGTGAAAGATCTATAAATTGGAGTACTATGAAGAAGAATATCTCTATGACTGATGTAGAGTTACTTTCAAGGTACACTGTTCAGTGAAACACCTTTGGTTTATATAGCCTAATGACAAAAGAAATATTTAAAAACCATTGAACTTGTCACTAAATTTTTTGTTAATATTGCTATTGCTGCAGTATTTCTGAAATTATGTTTCATGTGTTATGGTATAGAGCAAAAGGCAAATATGTTAAAGATGATGGGAACAGTTGTTCTCATAGAAGGAAAAGGAGGAGAAACATGAACAGGGAAAGTGGAGGGGGGGGAATCCTGTAGTGTTGAACTTGACTTAGGATATATGAATGTACTAATTATTATTTTTTAAAAATCTGTCCACCCGAAGAGCCCAAAATAATAATATTCCAGTAAAAATGAGCATATTTTAGATTCCAAATATAATTGCCCATATACAGCAGCCAGGAATTCTTGTATATAGGCCTGGGACAAGGAGGGTGCAAGGTGGGCCGAGGGTACCTTAGTGGGTAAATTGAACACAAGACACAGAGCTTGTTTTCAGGAGGCTCTGGCTGACCAAATTTGGGACAATGTGGCTATTAAAAAGAAAAATGATAAAAAAAAAAAAAAAAAAAGAAAAATGATTGTAAAATTATAAATTACATAAAGGAATCTATGAGCCCATGGTGATATTATTAAATGAATGAAAGAAAAAATTTTTCTTTATAGAAGGCTGTCTCAAGATGCAGAAGAGATGATAGAATGGGAAAACAACCTATTTTCAACAGCCCATGTAGTAAGTCCTCTCACGATCACCTTCAGTTCTGCCACTCACTCCGGGGAGCCTTAGATCTCTTGTTCTCATATCCTTGAAAATCTGCAGACAGTGCCGTCATTCACATTAATGCCACCTTCTTTTCCAGACTAATTCTGTATTTTGTGAACTGAATTCCAACACAAATTTGTCCAAAGACAAAGACGTGTGAAACTAATCATATGATAAATCGCTCCAATAATTTTTAAATCAAAATTACAGGTATTTAAAATACTGCTTCGATTTAACATTGTTGACTGCGATGATGCCACCTTTCGGGTCTTCAGAAGCAAAATTCACATACATTTTCTAGGGTAGTTCATAGATGTTTACGCCTGCAGATAGAGGGGAAAGCCCGGGGCCTCCATGCGTTCTGCCTGGCAGACTGTTCAGTGATTCCGTACATCAGTGATGATAAAGATGAAATTGTCTCCAGTCTTGCCTTTGCCTCATATAAAAATAATTAAGCTAGCTAACTCATAAAGCTAATTTACCATGGAGATTCAAATAATGAATTTTCATGGCAATGGAGAATTTCATCAGTAAAGGTTTGAGTGTGCCAAATAGGATGTCTCTAAAATTACTTTTCAATACATTTTCAGAGAGACGTGCAATCAACTTGAAAGCCGAGCTTTTATAAAAATTTTAAGTAGGGTCCCTGCAAATGGCAGCTTGATTTATTCCCCTCTGTCAGCAGCCAAATTAAAGTTTCCCATTTACGTTTGCCCATATGACCTTACAGAGAAACTAAGACTAAACACGAGTCAGGTCAAAAGTATTTATTCCATTATTACGACACTGATGAGCATACCGGGAAGGGTAAAACCCAGAGCCCCAGTAAAATCATGGCAGCAAATATCCATTACTATCCTCCGATCAACCAGGCCTGTGTTGCAGATGTTCTTTTCCATTGTTTCTATTAGAATTAAAATTGAATACAGTGTAAGTCCCATTATTTCATGGTTCCTTACTGCATTAATGTAGGCAGAGGACAGGCTAAATCATGTTTCCCAGAGCGTATAGAAAACAAGCTGGATATAACTCCATTAGCTTAGAGTTGGATAGCAAATCAAATCCCTCCTATGCGGTTTGTAAAGATACAACAAAATGTTTTTCATATAAACTTGCTTATCATAAAAGAAAATATGTGGTTAAAGAGCAATGGAAAGTCCGTGCAAAGTAACGCGACTAACCACTGGAGGGCATTGTGACTACACTAGAACGTGCTGGCGGGACCTTGTATCCATCTCTAAAACTCCCACATACTTAGCAACAGCTCCAATAGGATGACGCCAATTTCTGTTCCTAATTATAAAGTGTTGAAGGAATAGAATTTTTCAACATCCCAAAGTGACTTGGCAATACCATTCCGAAGGACTAAAATGATTACATTATGCCACCTTGTGTAGAGTCAACAGTTCCCTGGAGCCTCTGTCTCCAACCACGTTTCTTCTTCCGTCTTACTCAGAGCTCCCAGCTCCTGCTTCCCAGGACACTTACCCCCAGGCCAGTATCTTACAAATATCTCATACATTGTATGTTCTTGACTGCATGCATTTTATTGCACCTTGTAATAAAGTCCTAAATCTTTAAAAAAAAATTCTTTGTACCTTTTATTAACTGAAATCGTATTCCTCTGATGCCTCCCAGCCTATTTTTCCATAAGTCACATATATTATTTGGCACCCAAGGCTACTTCCAGGTTCTTAACCCACAGCACACACTGAAAGCACTTACTTTTTCTGCTTCTACTTAATTCCTCATCAGTGGCGCCAACAATTCCATGGTGGGTGTCCAACTTTCTCCACTATCTTATACTGACTCTGTCAACATCCTTCGTGAGTTCAACATCTACTAGTGACCCTCACCTTCAGCTACCTGTCCCTCAAAATTCCTTCTTAAAAGAGTCCAATGATTTACATAACCGTAGTGAGGGTTTCATCTCTGGGCGGTGCTCCTCTTTGTGTATACACCTAGTGACATCCCTCTCACGATGGGTCTGTCCTCTACTTTTCCCTATTTCTTCCAGCCTGACACAGACACTGGTTGCATTTGTGGAACAACTGAGCCTAAACGCCACTATATCTGTTGTGATGTTACACTAATTTCAGAGAACGTCATATTCACTGAAATGCACACCACAAGCTCTTTCTAATTATAAACACCTTCTGATGTTTGCTTTATCCTCTTTTCTAAATATTAATAAAGAAAATCTTAAATCATATTGACTACGTTCATTAAAAATTCACTGCCGTGTCAGCTGGAGCCTCCTTGATGCTGCATTCTTCGAGCTCAGTGGTTCTCAACCTTCCTAATGCCACAGCCCTTTAATGCAGTTCCTATGGGTCGCGACCCTCAGGTTGAGAACCGCTGTTCTAGCTATTTCATCTGGACTTTCGACCTGGCTCTGTCTGGTAGCTCTCCTCTTTGGCCTTGTATTTCTCTTTTCAAACTGCATCAGATTTCACCTCCTCTCTGAATTATTTTCTGATCATTCCAACCATTTAGGCTCTTTCTTCTTGGAACCTCACACATGTTATCTCTTGGGATAGAAACACTTGTTTTCTCTCCTCATATTCCAACCAAATGAAGGAAGCATTTCCACAGCCTTCCTCACAAGGAGTACCGTTCACCTGCCTGCCCACAGAGAGGCTGCATCCTTCTCCATCAGATGTGCGGGGAGCTTACAGGGGTACACTCTGCACATGTGGGGCAGCACTGCTGACTTGAAGTGTAAGCTCGATTTAAAGAACCACATTGGGAATGTACATTTAAGCCCATGATGCAATTAACCTTCTCCAGTAAGCTGCTATTTTGATTTTAGCAGCTTAATTCTTTGGTTTGCCTCTAGGATAGAGATGTTCTTAATCATTCCCTAAAATTCTGAGTTTGTATGCCTTTTCTGCCACAACATTTTATTCCTTGGGTGTTTCTCTTACTAGATACAAAACTAGTAACTTGTTTGAGAGCAGGAACTCTTACTGACCTATCACATGTAGTAACATCTTCACCCACATTCCTTGAATTGAACGATACAGCTAGTGTAAGAAGGACATCAAGAATTTAAAACCTTGTGTTGTGATTACAGTATTTCTCAAGAGAAAAGTCTTAAGAAAAAAGGCCTTACTATATTAAAAAAAAATGAAGAAGTTGAAGAGTAATGAGAGAATTCACAAAAATTCCATAATCAAAACTATTTTATAAATGGAGAATGATAATTCATTAGAAATGAAGAAATCTTACATGGTATGAATGATACTTTTTGCTCATAAATTTAATTCAGAGCATTATTAATACCATTGTATTAGATTGTGCTCTGCATAACTAATCCCATTCTATAGGGGAGAAATTTCTAAGATAGGTGGTAGAAGACAGAAGAGAAAGCTAATGAAGTAATTTAAAAAAAATTGGAAAAAGTCCACAAAAAGATCTAACTAATCTATTCCAATTATCAGGGCCTGCTTTTAAATGGACTTAAAGTCATCTTAATTCCTTCACCCATATATTGTGTCTTCATATTTTTTCACTATGGGTTTGAATATCTTATCACTTAAAAAATTGAGGCATTATAAAATGAAGTCTTAATATCTAAAGTTATCCACTATATACATTGATGTCTGTAATAAAAAGTAAAATTTTGGAAGGTAAAGCATCTAGTTCAAAACATTTAAAGCCATTTTATAAGTAATAGTTGTAAAACCCCAATGAACTGAAACATTGTTGTAAATTTAAAAGTGTTTATATATCTATTCAGAAATTTCTTAGACACTTGGGTAATTCATTTTGAACTTTTCGATTTTTATAGTATTTGCCTATTTTACAGAAATAAATAAAAGATATAAATTTGCATGATATAGTAAGAAAATTAACTTAAAAATAAGTCATCTTTTTAATCTAGAAATTCTAACAATAACTAGCATTTATTGGGAATTCATAATTATGCCAGGTACTGTATAGGTACTTTCTCAACATGCTGTCATTAAATAATCTCATTAAAGTAAGGAGCAAGACATTATTATTATCCCCATTTTACAGATGAGGAAACTGAGGTTGGAGTAACTATGCATGAGGAAACTGAGGTTGGAGTAACTATGCAGTTTATCCATGTCACACAATTAATAAGGAAAATAGCCAAGATCTAACTAAACCCAGGTAGTCCAACTCCAGAATCCATAGTTCTAAATCATTCTTCTCCCCAACCCCTTCTTTGGAAAAATCATGCATTGGTTTTGGCAGACTAAACCTTTACTGAATGAATGAGTGAATTATACAGAGAGAATGCATAAAACAAAGTGAATGGGATTAGCTTGAAAGTTCCATTTTATGAACAATAATATGATTAATATGAAAGTCAAATGATTTTCCTCTTTCACGGTTATTTAGAAGGGACAAGAATCATCTTCCTTCCAAATCACTCTGCTCGTAGTACTCTCCTCATAAGCAAATATTGCAAAGCTCAGCGGCATCCTTTCAAATGCGCAGCTAGGTTTAGTCACACAGGCCGGATCTGCTGTGGTTTTTGCAGGTGAATTAGAAACTTCACTGATTCCATCTTCTTCCTGAGAAGGCCGTTGGATTCTGTTTGCCTCTCTGTATCTAACAAACCTTCTCTAAATCATTCTGCTCACAAATTCACGTGACAATAAGCAGATAACTAAATGAGAGTGTCGATATTCCTGTTTTTCCCTGCAGGAGTTCTCATATTCTCTTTAGAGTTCAAAACTTTTTTCATGCCATTTAAAATTTATACTGCTGGAAGACATGGATTCATAGCCTGCCTTTGTAGATTTCCTCCAGTGACTATTACATTTAGTGCACTTTACATAACTTGGAAAGTACACTTGATTGCTTTATAGCTATTTTTGTGTGAATTTTTGGAGCCAGATAAACACAGGAAAGAGTGAGAATTATCTCAAAATAATGAAACAGTGACATTAATGGGTTAATATCTGTTAAGAGTTCTAAGGATGGCCATTTTTAGAAAAGACATTTGCAAATGGACAAAAATCACAGACTTCCTGCTGTCCCCTGATTCATCCATAATTTCGCTGGGACTATCATTTGAAAGTATCTACATTGTTGAAAACCCATTTAATTTCCTATTCACAAAAGCATTCAACTAGTGATTGCTGCAAACAGAGAAAATTGCTGCTCAAGTTTTCAAGATTCCTTGAAAAGAATATTGAACACTTTAAAGATGAGGAAACTAATGGTCCACAAAGATATGGGGAAGCTATTTAGAAACTTGACTGTTGATTATTAGCACTGAGGCCTAGTTCAACTAGAAAATGTTGTTTGCTAATTAAGGCAAACCTATAAATAATTAGTTTCTCCTTTCATTTTATCTTATACACATTCAGTAAACAATAGCTGGTTGTGACCTCAAAATCACATCCTTGCTAACCTCAAACGACACAATACCTAAGCTCAAATAGTTCTGAGGACAAAGCTCTAGTTAGTTTAAAATGTTTCTTTTTGTGAAGAAGTTCTCAGGAATTTTCTAATCATAATAAAATTCTGTTTCTTATCTTCCCAGTGACTATATTAGACAACTTTAACATATAAATTAAAAATTAAAATATAAAAATGAGATGCCTTTATTTTATAAATCTTCATGATTCATCACTAATAATTTGCAGTATTCCATGGGAAAGAGAAAGAATAGTTAAGTTTAGTGCTGACTGTCTCATCATGATCGAAATACCATCCGGTGGTTTTATCAAGACTAAACATTACAAGCTTACTAGATAACCACTCACTCTTTTGAGTTCCAAGCTTTGCCCCACATAGTTTTGGTGACTTTTATTCATTAAAATACTGAAACTTCACAAGGTAGGACTTTCCTGACAGATGAGGAAACTGAGGCTTGGTGAGGTAATTCAACAAATTTCGCTAAAATAAGACTTTAACTCAATCTGACAACAGTCACTAACATCAGGCTTAAACATCACCTCAAATACACTCTGCAGGTACGGTCTCTCTTTACTCTGCGAATCCTCCTTTTCACTTTGTTCATGGTAATGGATTTCCCAAGGTCATCAGATTTCAGCTAAGCTCCTGTTTTTTCACATTTAAAGAAATCATCAGAACACTAAGAAGCTAGGTATATACATATGTGTTAGACCATGACATAGCACATCCCCCTTAATTCTTAATGTTTTAATTGCAACATTAGATTTTGGAGAAAGTATAGTTACAACTACCTGACTCCTGATAATTAGTCTTTTAATTTTTTTTTGTAAAAATAATTAAAGAGCATTTTCTACTTAGTAGGCTCAATGAGTTTTCCTGCTCTTTTCTCCCTAGAATATTCTTCTTCAGGATGTCACCTTTGTCCCCCACTTAGTGCCTGTAGTTAATAATGTCAATATAGAACTGATTCTTCTCTGCAGAGAATATGAAGTGACCACTATTAAAATCAGCTATTGAATTCTATTTTATGAATTACATTAAACTTTTAAATTCATTGTCAATGTATTTATAGAACTGACTATCATTGAATTTCTGAAACATTAATGACTAGCAGACCTGTTACAGACTCTGACAATTGATATGTACTTAAACATTCCAAATGCTTTCTGAAAAACTATTTGTATAAAAAGGCAGTGAAAAAAAGCAAGTGTAATGGCTCTCACATTCCAGATGATAGTTCTTTTCTATAAGTCCTGTTCCTGTTTTGTATAATCCATTCTAGGAATTCCAAGTTGATGAATCTGGTATAACATTAGATTTGCCTTTTCATTTCAAATGAAAGAATAATGATTTCTTATAAACAGTAACATGTTCTTGTATAAGAAGGCAGGCAGTGACAACGGAAAAAAAGGTGAGAAAAAGTTGATGAATTTCATGGGTGAACTTGTAGTAAGTGTTTAGGTTTTGGCCAGAGCAGCAAAAAAAAAAAAAAAAAAAAAAAATCCTATAGTATTTATTATTCTTTTATTCTCTAAAAAAATGGTACTTTAGTGTTCATTCTATTGTATATTTAATATTTATCTTTACAAACAATGGAAGAAGTTGATAACTCAGCTTGCATTTAGTATTTATTCATTAGTTCATAAAATAGGCTACAAAGATTAAGTTGTGCTACAAGGACCGAAAATAAACAGACTGATATTCACTTATTTAGGAATGGGAGTCAGGTCTTCAAATAGCAAGTGCTTGATGGTAAAAGCTCTTGAGTTATTATAAGGATAAATAATTGTTCCAAATTGCCATCTTCCATTGCAATCAAGATAAATTTCTTAGGCGTCTGCTTGAAGGATAAATTTTCAGTGAAACACATTTTCATAGAAGAGTCTTCACGGTAAACCATCAAATAAAATCAACAACTGTATCATCCTTAAAGAACATTAGAAATATTGGAATATGTTTAGTGAAGAAAACCTTTCTAATACTATTCTAAATCTGAGTGGGGTTGGTGCACAGCCCACAAAAGGGGGAAAAAAATAAAAAAGAGAAGAAAAAGAAAAAAGCTTTTATTTGTGAAGAATTCTCTTATGCACAAATATGTAATAAATGTGGTACCTAAATACCATGTAAGCTACATAATTAATCAACAGAGATTTTTTTCTAACTGTTCCATCACATTTTTCAGCCATAAATGACATAGAAAAACAGAGTTAAAAATCATTTCTAAAGATAAATGCAACAAAAATGTTGCCCAGAACAAGCTTCTCTTACATGAGTTTAGATGGTATTTGTCTAAGAAAAATTACATTTCTAAATGCAAATGGGATGTCCTGCGCAAAAATTTTGAAACTGATGAAAAATA
This sequence comes from Arctocebus calabarensis, assembly GCA_963573935.1. Taxonomy (NCBI): domain Eukaryota; kingdom Metazoa; phylum Chordata; class Mammalia; order Primates; family Lorisidae; genus Arctocebus; species Arctocebus calabarensis. Next base: position 16,385 of record CAUYON010107501.1, read on the forward strand.
AAGCTGTTATCGCTTTTCTTCTCACTTCCGCAAGGATTCAGGTACAAAACTCTTGCCTCTCTATCTCTTGTCAAATGTTGTGCCTAACTCCTTCACCAAAAAACAAATCACAGCCAAAAGATCACCTCTCTAGATATTTACCTTTTACTTTAAATTAAAGTTTTAAACCAAAGGGATAAATCTTTCTCAGTGGAAATTCAGGTATCCACCTGGTTCTGTGTGCATCACCATTTTCCTTCATGCATTTGCCATTTCTTATTTATTAAATATAAAAACTGGACAATTTTTGACCCATGAAAAAGACAAATTTAAATTCAATCCATCCCCTTTGCAAACAACAATCTCCAAATGCCTGTCACTGCTTGTCCCCGTCTCTTGAGAAATTAATATTTTGACACATTAAAAAACTTAAACATGAAATTTCCAAAGACAAAACAAGGGATTCGACAGAGATTTCAGCCACTGAGAAAAGTAATTTTTAGGGATTTCTCTCTGTATTGTGTTTCTCTGGACATATTGCAAAGCGGGTTACTCATTGGTAAACATTTATGCATAAAACTTTTTAATTTAGCAAGGCATTTGTACAATTGATTGTGATATTTTGTGTAAAACGAATGGAAAAATGAGGATGGAGAGGGGAGTCTAGTTTAGATCAATTAGTAGTTGATGCACCAACTCTAACATTGGGAAACTTGCCCCCCAAATCCTCTGTGAACACATCGACCTGAGAGGTCTCTGTGGTAGAGTCTTTCAACACCAGGAAGTCACTGCTGATAGTAAAATACCAACATTTCTTAGTTATTTCCTTTAAAAAGTAAAACTAGGTTGATCTTCTTATAACATAACATCACGTGTACTCCACTTTATACCAGTGACCTTTCCCTATAGTGGAAAAGAAGCTGTAGAATTAGGAGCTCAGTGGGGATTGTGAACATGGCCCGGATATGCGTGATATCATCTGCGTCATGGTGGAAAAACGCTATAAAATTACTCAGCAGTGGCGCAGCCTGGGTTCTTTTCTCATTCAATATTTTATCCAGAATGTGATTGAAGAAATGAAGGTGTGTGTTGAGCTCTAAAACATATACCCCATAAACTGATGAAATTTGAAAATATTTGAAAAGCTTTTTCCTTGATTTAAAAAGGTTAGCTCTAGTAGTAAACGCTTGGGAGCATATAAGCCTTAATCTTTCACAAAACAGAGGCCTTTTTTTTTTAAAAGCAACTTTGGGTGCTGCTGTTCAACCGGTCAGTTATTTGACCAAATCAGAGGAAGGGCCAGGTGACCTGCCTAGAAACAAGAACACCACCAGTAACATCAGGTTTTTCAATGTAGACGAAATTGTTGGAAAACTGCCGCTGACCACTATTGACTGTGTGAGACTGACCACTTGGGGTCTTTACGTCTCATTTGCTTGTGTATATAACAAGTCTGTTACGCTTTGCTGTTACAGAGTATTGGAGCCATGTTTCTTAAGTGTAGGGCATAGTGCTTGGCACACAGGGAAACTTCAGGAAGCTTGGATGTCTATTATTATCGATACTGTTACCCATAGAGTCCCCTGAAAGAACATCTGCAGAGTGCAAGGCCTCTGTGAGTCAGATCAATGGATGTTCCTGCATTAGTTCTTTTAAGCAGAGGAACAAGAAGAGAATGTTCTTTAATCATGATCAAAGGTGTATTTACAGTTGTCAGCAAGGAATTCTGTAATCAAGATGAACACTACAGCAGATTAAGGGCTAGATTTCTGGATGAGGAACATTTTTGGCAGAAGCAGCCAAATATCTGAAATCACTTAAATCATGCCCCATGTGCAATAGTAACTGTGCCACTGAGTGTGGCATTTTTATGGGTACACAGAAATAATGTAGCAAAGGTAGATGATGCTGTGGTGATTTGAAGGATGCTGTGGGGAGTAGTTCTCAAAGGCTAATGCAACAATCTATGTATGGATCAATGTCGATCTGGACCTTCTGAAATTGCGCACACCTTGGTGGATGAGATTTCTCATGAACATTCACTATATCTGTGAACAGGACGTGTAACGGATTGCAGGTCCTTAGACTTGAAGCTGTGGAAAGACATGATAGAAAACTCTGACTGAGCTCTAGAATAACGGGCCCAAATAGATAAAATAAACTTTATTCAACTCTATCTAGACCATAAAACATTTTAATAGGGAAAAGGTAAAGTCTTGCGTTTAATTTCAAAACAAAATAGCTGCAACTCTACAAGGATTGAAGGTATTAAGGTTTATCTTGACAGTTAATATGAAAATTTAACTGAGGATTTTTACTGACTGAAACTCAGTAAGCATCAATAAAATGTTGCAAATGCTAAAGAAGGAAAAAGCTAATGGCATACGAGGTTGCGTTTTCATAGTGCTCAGCACAAAGGTAGTAGCTGTCCCTGTGAATTCTGAAAGGGTTGTGAGAAACTGACTATGGTGTTTAGTGCTAGTTGTCATATATATATATGACAAAGAATATATATATTCTTTTTGAGACAAAGTTACTCTGTTACCCTGGGTGCAGTGCTGCAGCATCATAGCTCACAGAAACTTCAAACTCCTGAGCTCAACCAACCCTCCTGCCTCAGCCTCCCGAGTAGCTGAGACTTTGGGCAGGCGCCATGATGCCTTGCTGACTTTTCTATTGTTAGTAGAGACGGGCTCTTGCTCTTGCTCAGGCTGGTCTCAAACTCTTGAGCTCAAGTGATCTACCCACCTTGGGCTTCCCAGAGCACTAGGATTACAAGCTTAAGCCACCAGGCCTGGCCTCTAATTGTCGTATTTTAAGAAGAATAATGACAGAATGGACCCTGCCAAGGAGAGCGAAGTTTGTAACTCAGGCAGTACTCAGAGAAATTGGAAATAGTAAATTTGGATAATATAAGGCAGGGTGATATCTTCAATTCTGAAAATTATCATGTAGAAAAATAGAGTAATGGTAAACTGGCATTATTTAATGTACATTTTATTCATAGGTATTTTTCTTTAGTTTTACATCATGTTTAAAATAATGAAATACATTATAAAAACAGGCATTTTTGTCTAATGCTTTAAATTTCTACCTTTCCTTATAAAATCTGGAGATTTGGCAACAAGGAACTCTTGGGGTTTGCGACCCTTCTTGCGGGGCTTAATCTATATTTTGCCACAGTCTTTGCTGTTCCCTATTGTCCATAGCACTGAATTCAAGTTTTCTTTTGGAGAAGAAATATTTGTTTCCATGTTTCTTTTTTTTCTTATTTACTTATTTTTTTTATTTTTAAATTAAATCATAAACACATAGATCATGTATACATTCATGCATTTATGCGGTACATTGTGAGGATTTCATACAGAATTAGGAACGCTTACATCACACTGGTTAATATGTACCTCGTCTCGTTTACTTAATTATTGTGTTAAGACATTTATACTCTATACTAGTAGATCCAACATGTACCCTTGCACCATAAGTGTGTTCCCACCATTCACCCTCTACACTATAGACATTTATACTCTACACTAGTAGGTCCGACATGTACCCTTGCACCATAGGTGTGTTCCCACCATTTACCCTCCCTCGATCTGACCTCCTCCCGTCTCCCCCTCCTCCCTCCTTCATCTTGGGCCATAGTTGTGATCTGTTTCAACCAAAAGTAGGAAAATGAGAAGAGAGTAAGAAGGTCCCCTGTTCTAAGAAATGTTATTTTAAGTGGAAGTGAAAAATACATCTTCATGCTAAAAAAGGAGTGTCAATCTCAAAAACGAACAATTTCAGATGCCACTTGGGACAGATCCCGCTCAGGTCTCTCCATACACGTGATACTTCCTCTGTCCTCTGTAAGCACCTGGGTTTGTTGGTACCTGTGCTCTATAAGGAAGAGCAATGCTTGAAAGGTCAAGGCAGGTAAGATTTGCATAGGCTGAGTGCATAAGGGAACATGAGAACTTTCAAGCAAGGGCCTGGAGTCCAAATCCCCACTCTGCACTGGTTGTGTGATCCTAGGAAAGTTCCTAAGCCTCAGATTTTTCTCATTTGTAAAAGAAAAATTTGAGATGTCTATGATGCAGTTCTGTATAGTAACAGATGTAAAATCTTGACATACATTAGCATTTGCTACATAGTACTTGTTTCAGTTTCTTACCAAGTAGCATTTCGTGTAAGATACGTGCAGGACTACAGGCATCCCTGCATTCCTTAAAGACAGGGATGCATTCTGAGCAACGTGCTGTTAGCCTCTTGCCACGGTGCAAACATCTGCGAGCACTTACACAAACTGGCTGCATGGTATTGCCTATTGTCCTAGACTACAAATCTAGCATGCTACTCAACTGAAAATGGAAGGTGATGGTTACACAGTGGTGAGTCTTTGTGAATCTCAGCATAGCTAAAACTAGAAAAGGTACAGTGAAAATATGTTATATAACCTTAGGGGACCACTGTCATCTATGTAGTCTGTCATTGACCAAAATGTCATTATGCTCTGTCTCCCTGTGCTCCTCCTATAACTTACTTTAAGGTTTTATGCTGTGCTTGTTAAATTTTTATTACTCCTTTATTGTTATTTTTATTTATTTCAGATTGACATGAGGGTACAAATGTTTAGGTTGCACTGCTTTCATTTCTAAGGTCAAGTTCAAGTTGGAGTTGAGCGAAGGTGCACACGTGAGGGTGTCGAGCGTGCTCCCTGTGTGAAGGGTTTGCCATTCCTTTATACTTTTCTCTTGGCTGTCTTTAATGCCCTAGCATCAACTCTCACTGTGACGAAGTGACTTTCAAATTTATATCTCTTGACTTAACCCATGGCCAGAAATACGGACCATATCCTCAATTTCTCTTGGGTCATTTTTACTTTATGTCTTGACAGCATTTCCAACAGTACATCTTGAATTGAAATTTTTACTCTTCTCAGTCAAACTGCTGTACTTCCTAACTTCCCTGTGTTTCTTATTGGAACCATCTTTCTCTCAACCTCAAAAGATCATCAGTTATCAAGACCTAGAAATGATATCTGCACAAATTGTCTTGAATCGTCTCCTTTCCTTTATTTCTAAAGCTTTCCTCTAGTTCAAGTCAACATAAACGTTGAGCCAGACTTTTGTCATTGGTGGCTGCACCCAGTTCCATGATTTCATTGGCCATATTGCTGTGATGCTTCCTAAATCAGTATCTCAAATCCCGTCTTTTCTCCTTAGGATGATTGATATTTCAATTGCCTGCTGGTGTCCTCCCATGTAAGACCGACCTTCGTTTCAATCTCAGCATATCCTAACATCTGTTTCAATTTGTGCTTTTGATCTTAAAGACGTTACCTTGTCAGCCTCTGTAGACATCGCTGGTTATCCTTACAACTCTCACCCTCATTACCTGCATTCGGTAACACAACAAAGCCCAAGAATTCTGTTTTCTAAACATCTATGTCTTTTATCATTTCTTCCCCTCCATCACTACTGCTTTTATTCTCAACCTCTCCATTATATTTTTACAAAACAACACTCAATAAGTATTTTTGAAATTAATTTATGTTCAAACTTACTCAGTGACTGGGACCAGGATTAAATCTACTTTTGCCGAGTTATTATACCACATTTCTTAGATTCTAAGGTGCACTCACAGCTCTATTTTGACATTTGTGAATTTGTAATGCATCTCATGATAAATGGTATTTAATTGGAAGCATTTTTCTTTCTTAGTGTTTCTTAAAATCATGCACGTTATGATCAATGGTCCCTCAGTTTTGGTGACCATGCTAATGGTTTTCTGAATATGGTATTGCCCCCTTATACGGAGGGCCTCCATTCTAACCCCCCCAGTGAATGCCTGAAACTATGAATAGTACTGAACCCTCTATCTGAGATGTTTTTCCTATACACACATACCTATGACAAAATTTAATTTATAAACTAGTCACAGTAAGAGAGGAGTAACAACTAATTATAAAATAGAACAATTCTAACAAAGTACTGTAATGGAAGTTATATGAAAGTGGTGTCTGCACTATGTATTTTTGACAGCAAAATATTTTATAGTGCAGCTGACTGCAGGTAACTCAAAGCTTGGTAAGCAAACCTCAAATAAAGGGGGATGCCTGTACTTTTCCAGCCACGATGTCGATGGTTGCTTCTCTGCGTCTTCACTCCCCCATTTCTTGTTAGGACCTACAATAAGTCTTAGAAATAAAAATGCTCAATATGACAGTTTGCATGATTTATAAGTCTACCTAATTTCCATGTTTTACATTTTCTTTTTAATTTGAGATTAATGTGGTGGTACAAACAGATTCTATAGTTTGCCTTTACAAGGTCACAGTCTTATTTGTAGATGTGTCCTGCACCCAGGTAGAGTGCCACATCCCTGCACAATGTGCCCACTGGGTGAGAATTTGCCCAATCCCTTCTCCTTCCCCCACCTCCCTCCTGCTTGAATTGCATTGAGTTTTTCCCTCACGTGAGCATGTAGGTGTTAACCCACTTTGTCTATTATTTGGACAGACTCCACCCACCTGCACACCTGTATTTTACCTCTCTTCACCTGCTTTGGAAATCTTTGCCATCTTGCTGGTTTTTGCAGGATAAAAATCCAAACACCTCAGCCTAGGACAAAGGGCCTTTTGCCACCTCATGCTAAAGTAATTTCCCTGCCTTTCTTCATTTCTGTCACAGGCTTTCAGTGTCATTTATAGACTTCATCAAAGTTTTCTGAACAAACCGAGGTGTCTCAGTGTGTGTGGTAGCTTTTACCTTGAAGGACTTTCTTTGACTGAAGTCAAACTGTGTTATTTTTATCCAGTTCTAACACCATCTCTCGAAAGAATTTCCTGACCCTCCTGGCGAGTCACTCTCTGTTCATGGGTTTTACAGCGTGGTGGGTGAGTATGTGGACTCTGGACCCCGACTGCCCGAGCTGGAATCCCAGCTGCAGCACCTACCATCTCAATAAATAACTAAATCACTTAACCCCTCTGTGCTTTATTTTCTCCATTAATAGAATAGGGACAATAAAAGCAAGTATGTTCAAGGTTGTTGGAAGAATTATGACTTAATATACGTAAACACTTAGAAGCACTCCAGGGGCATAATAAGGTTAAAGCTCTTCTGCCCTATAATTGTTTGTCTTCCTAATTAAAAAGCAAGTCTTTTTCTGACAGGGACAATAAATATCCTGGTTTTTAAAAAAACTTTTTAAATTTTTTATTTTTGGGGCTTCTTCAACCCTAATTCTAGGTCCCAACCCTCACTTGGCCAATACTCTGTAAATATTTATTGGATGAACAGTGCATTAAACCAGCATCAAATAGAAGCAGATATTTATCATCTATGGTCAAACAGATAAATTATTTTTGTCAGGTTCTGTGTACAGAGAGAGTTAAACATGTTTAGGTTTCGTTTAAAGTGGGAGACTTCTTGTCACTTTCTATTTCAAAAACTAAGTCTTAAAATAGTGGGGGACCAAGGTTGATTCTGAAGCAGCTATTTTGGTTTCCTCACCTTGTGTCAGTCTGTCTTTTGCAGTTTCTAATTGCTCAGAGAGCACAACCTGGTGTCAGAACTCAGAACTCTAGCCAGCCGCGTCGATGCAAAGGGTGCGTGATAGTCATGTCTATAGAATATTGTGCTTTTTAAAGGTCAATGCTAAAATGTTCCCTTGCAATAAACTGCAAGTAGTTCACTTTGTCTTGTGGAACGAGCTTGCCTGACAGTGGGGGTGGGGGGACAGCAGGTGCCAAGGTGGGGGCAGGAGAAGGGATGGGCGACCCAGGCAGGGGTGAGGAGCCTGCAGCCTAAAGGCCACAAAGTGGCTTTCCAGATCCCCAAGGACGACCAACCCCTGGCCAGATCCAAACTTCACAGAACAAATCCTTTTAATAAAGGATTACAGTACGATCAAAATATTTCTGAATGTATATGAATTGTGCCCTATGATTGCACCAATGTACATAATTATGACTCAATAAAATTATTATTAAAAAAAAAAAAAAGGCCACACTCGAGGATCCAGAAAGCCACATGTGGCCCTGGGGCCTGAGTTTCGGCACTCTGTGACCCCACCCTTCCCTCCTCCTAACTTTTCTTCCTCTCCACCAATCTGCCTCCCTCTCCTGCCTGAGCCAACCCTGGAGGTGAAGCTTTAGACGGTCCTGCCTGTGTTGAGGAGGGAAAAGGTGACCTGGAAGTGCTTGCTTGTGGTAATTGGCAGTAACGTTGCCAAGTAGGACCTTTTTCTCAGTGATGTCACATCTTCTCAGAACTTTTAGTGTTGTTATATTTTGATTGAATAATTAATTGAATTAAGTAAACTGCATAGCCTGGATTTTTTAGGCAGTTTGGAGTAAGCATAGCCTCTGAAGGCAAATAATCTCAAAGAATTAAACACATACACAATTTACCAGTACCAGTAGTCTGTCTATAAAAAAGACCACCCATGAGGCTCCCTGATGAAGAGGTCACATGTCCTTGTGCCTTGATTGTGGCCTTTCTAAGTCAGGTAAACTTACCTGGACTAGCTTAACAATTGTGTTATTTCATTCTGTGAAGTTCTAGTGAGTCTTGGTTTTGTCCTTTGTAAAAGGAATAATAATAGTCTCCATCTTGCCCAAGGTCATTCCTAGTAGGAGGTCACAGTCTGTGACACCCTGGATGCATAGTACTTGATAGGCATATGATGACCCCATGTTAGACCCAAATGGATTTTAATATGGGGATCCTCCAGAAGACTGGTTAGGATTGAGCACGTGATTCAGTAATCTGCCGGATACTTATCACAATGGCTGATTAGGTAACGAAATTATCCACCAACGTTATGTAATTGTTAACAACCCCCCATCTCATGCTGCTTGGCTGAAAGTTCTACTCCCAAAAGAGGGAATACACAAAAGGGACCTGAAGCCACAGAACGATTCCCTGTAGCTTTTTCTCTTCTGAAATGGAGTGACCACCAAAAGTTTGTCAGAGAAAAGTTTATTCCATTTTAATACACATTTTTAAAGCAAAATTAGGTATTTCTGCTTGTGATAAAGAAGTGCATCAACGGAATCATAACTCTAACAGGCTGTCTGTTCTGATATATAAAGTGCATTTTAAAAATATTTTGTGTTATTTGGAGACCTCGTTCTGTGAATCTAGGACACTACTAAATTACTCATGGGTTTTAAACAAAATATGTACAGTTGATTTGATGCCTAGATGAAAAGAAAGCTTTACTCTATTTTAAGAGAATATAATGTCAAAAAAGATATTGAAGCATGTTTGATGTCTCCGAGACAGTGGTTTCAGCTGAGTGTGGATTTCTAGGGAGGATCCTAGGGAGTCCTGACTTTCAGACATCTGAATTTTTAATTAATAAGCATAAACACTATCCCTTCTGATACTCAGAGACAAAGGCTATGTAATCCATCTTGGAGCACATTCCATTGTTTTTTTTTTTTCTTTAGCAAAGTGATTTTTCTTATGTCACTTTATAATATCTTGCTTTTTATTTTCATCTCTCTTATGTTTGGTTCCTCATGGTAATGAACATAGTTATTTAGTATCTCCCTTTTGAAAGATAATATATTTTAAACAAAGTAATCTCATTTGTCCGTTAATTTCATGTTGGGGTTCCTTCAGTTTCTAGATTGGCTCATCAATTTAGCTGGATATTTATCTGTACTTCTTCTTGCTCATCAGATCCTGAGCTTGGAAGAGTGCCATGGTTGTGCCACGCCATATGGCTGTGTTGTGTGGGAGAAGAGATAATTTCCTGGCTTTTTGGTATATATTTCTGGGTAGACATACTTAGCAGCGAGTACCTCGAAGTGGTACAATGTGACTTGAGTGGGATGGAAGCAGTAATTTTCTTGCTACACCTTGGTGGTCACGTTGATTCTAAGAGGTCAAGTCTACATGCTTTATTCTTCTGAACTTATCCTCACACATTCCAGGATAACTATGAGTCCACATGACCTCAGTGTCCTTTTCTTGAGGTGTTTAAATTCTCTCCTCATTGTCACTATGTGGTTCCCCTCTTAGGTATCACAGAATCTAAAATTAATATTTTCCAAATGCTTCTCTCATGTTTTTTTCCCCTATTTCCTTCAAAATGTTTTGATCTTCCCTCCCCCCATATCACTACCTAAAAGTGTACAAAGCATGGACCTTGGGGTCAGACAGTTTCATAACCTTGCCCCAAACCATATAAGCTGTGGTGACCTTGTCAAGGCATTTAACTTCTCTGTCCATCAGATTCCCAAGTTTAAAGAAAAAAAAAATGTACCTATGCTACAGAGTTGTTTTGAGGATTAAATGAATTCCTTCTTGTAAACTTCTTAGAACCATGTAGTAAGTACTCAATAAATGTAAATCAATATTTAAAGGTCATGTTTAACTAAAACAGTAGTTTAAAGCAAATAGTTTTCTTGGTAATTTTTCAAGTCTTAGCTCTTCAGTGGTGGCTCTTTAACATTTGAATATTTTAGCTCTTGAGTTGCATCATTAGAAATTTAACCATGAGTTGGTGAGTATTAATATAAGCTCACAAATCTCAGCCCAATGTCACATGAATGGTTGACAGAAAGTGGATGAAGACTCTATAACACAGTGAGGACATCACTGGACTTGAAGTTTATAAAGTCAAGGGCTTGATTCTCAGATTTATCACTTAAAATTTGCCTGATTTTTATAAATTCTTTAATCTTTCTTAACATTAGTTTCCTTGACTACAAAACAGAGACCCAATGTTATTAGCAAGAGTAATTTATCGGTGGGACATCTTTTCTAACCAAAGATGAACATTAAACTTGACTTTACTTTTGAACATCAAATGTCTAATTGAATGCCTGGGCAGACAGACCATAGAGGGGTGGGGAAAAAACAGCACCACCATCGTGACCCAGTTTAAGTAAAGACCTACAAATTTTCATAATTACCCAAGAAATCTTGATAACAAATGATTTTCATACCAGAGAGATTATCATCTGTAAAGTCTATTCAATAAAGTAAAAGCTTTTGAAAATAATATCATCACAGTAAAAGAAGGATTATCTATGTTGTTTGTTTCACACAGTTTGTTTCAACTTTCTCCTATGTCAGGACATTTTGTATATAAAATGAACTATCTCTGCTTATATTTATATTTTCTAGTCATAATTAATGTGTGCCTTTTGTTCATTAATTGGGTTTTTAATCATAGTCATTTTATAACATAGACTTCATTAGAGTAAGTGATAAGCCATTAAAATTTTAGCTCAATTTTTCCTTTAGACAGTGAAACAGAAGAGAGTTTACCAGCATGTCGAGCAGCTCTTCCTTCCACCTAGATTTTGATGAAAGTTATCTAAAGGCATAAGGGTATTGTCAAATTTGAAACAGGTGAATTTGGGCTGATCGATATCCTATTAATTATAGAGCTCATAAGTCTTGCCAAATTTAAAGTTTTTATTTCTCAGATGGGAAAAAATTTAAGAAACCTGTGAAATTAAGTGATTTTGCTATTAGCCATTTTCTGACCAGCACCTAACCACATCTCCCTCAATCTCTCCCAGTGAGGCTTCCTTTTGAGTTTAATGCTTTTCATTTCTGGTTGTTTTAAGGCCATCAGTGAAAACTTGGGAGATAGATATTTGTAGATTATTGTTCAGATTAATGTAGTTTACCTTTGAGACTGATGGTTGGATAAAACCAAAGGTTTCTCCTAGGTCTAAATTTCTCCTACTTTTTTTTTTTTTACATTTTTCTTGCTTTTTATAAAGCTCCACTAGTAAGTTAATTTCCATAGTTTGGGCCTACAGGAAAAAAAAAGCTCTGCTCTTAGCAAAAATTTCTGTGTCATACTCTTTCCACCTGCCCACTCTAGTCTTCAAATATTTACTATGCTTCCTTCTAAACCCTCAGCCTTCAATAATTCCTCTCTCATGTAATAGAGATTCCTCTATATAATTCCTCATAGAATAGATATAATTAATATTTACATAGCATGAGATTATGTGATGGATAGATAACAGGAGACATTTTATCTCTCATATAAGATATTTCCTCTCAGAAAATAGAGGCAGACAGTCACTGATCTCCTTATAGTTTGCACTTTTCATAACCATCTAACTGCCCTACAAAGTGTGAAATGCTTCCGATTTCATATAGTTTCTAATTTCCTTCCCTTCCATGCCAATTCAAGAGGAATGCGGTCTGTACTCTACCCCTTTCTACTGGCAGCTTCCTAGATTCTCCAACCCATGCAGAGTCCTGTCTACCTATCTCTCCTTCTGATTAGATTCTATAATGTATGTACCTGACCCATCTCCTTGACTCTGGGTTCCCCCATACTCTCCTTACATCCTAACATTCTTTTTTCATAGGTCATCTAAGGTCTTACTATTCAAGTTTCCAAAATTTATATTACTTTCTTTCCTTTGAATAGTGCCTGACACTGTCGAATTCTCTTTCCTTCCAGAAACTTTCTCCTCTCTTGTGACATAACTCTCTGCTGTTCTAGCTTTGTGCTCACACTTCTCAGTCTCCCATTAAGACTTCGCTTCATGAAGATGCACAGTTCGTCTCTAAGCCTTTCACTGTCTATATATTTCTGGGGTGTGTGTGTCTCTTTTACATAAGCCTCAACATTCAACTTTACTGTTAAGCCCCAAATTGCTCACTCCTGAGCCCCATATTGCTTTTCTCAGCAATACATTCTCCACACCTTTTTGTAACAATGACAACTTGAAACCACTGCCAACCAGAAACCTGGGAGTGATCTCGGATTCCCTTTTCCTTCACCATAGATATCACAGAATAATACTATGTCCTAAATTTCTCTAAAATCATCAGCTCCTTCCTATTCTCACAATTTAGGCCTGCCATCTCTGCATTATCTCTACAACATCATTGCCCGGTCGACTTTTCACTATTCTTGTTGCTATCCAATCTAACCTTCTGCTGCCACTAGGGTCATATTAATAAAGTGTCTACCAACCTCTACAATTCTCCTGATTAAAAAAAATTAATGGGTGACTCCCTTTAGTATTAATGTCAAGCTTATGAGCTTGATGCATGATGCCTTTCAATGATGTGGCTCAAGCTTAATTCTCTGGGTCAGGCAGCCATATGAATCTGAAACTATAAATTCACTAACTCCACGCTCCCATTCTTCCTGGAAAACAGGACTGTTAATCTTCAGAAGATAATAGAATTTTTATCATCTCAAGGTTGTTCTGAAGTCCCAGGAATTTACAGAATGCCAAGGAATAATAGAAGTTCCTCTGATCATAATTTGTCTGCACTCTGTAGTCACCCCTGAGATGCCCAATCTTTCTGCCAACATGGTTTCCTCAAGGGGTTTCTCATCCCATGGCTCCCTTTCTTGTATTTCAGACTTGGATCCCAGTACTCTTTGAAGCTAGCAGCCTACGATCTGGGGCACCATCTTCGTAAGGCACTGACAAATTAGCTCCCCATACTCATCTCAAGGAGTGTCTCTTCTTGTTTTTCCTTATCCTCAAAAGGATGCTTCCCTTTAGATTCCCTTTCCTTTAACATATCTCTTTACTGTGTTAAAACTTATAACAGAAACAAGAAGTGCCATTAACTTCTGGTTGTGTCTCCTTTCTTCCCTTGAAAGAAAATCCCTTTAGGCAAGGAATGGAGTACTTGTTTGAAATGAAGGAGGTGGTTAAGATCAAAATGCCAAATAATATCTGAACAAATATTATATAGCACTACTGGACTTTCATAATTGCTGTGAATGCTCTGGTCATTCCAGATTTCTTGCCGTTGACTTTGCTTGCTCTGTGCTTTCTGACCTCTGTACCCTTGCATGAGTTTCAACTTGTCTTTTAGGCCCTTCCTTACCATATTCATCTGGACTTTCCTTTATGGCTTAATTTAGTTCTAATTTAGAAATGGTTTGATCTGAAATATACACATTGTTATTAACTATAGTCACCATGCTGTGCAATTGCTCTCAAAAACTTCTAACTGAAATTTTCTACCCCTTGACCCAAATCTCCCCAACTCCTACCCCCAACAGCCTTTGGCAACCACCTGCTACTTTCTACTTTTCTGAGTTCAACTTCCTTAGATTTCACATGTAAGTGAGTCCATGCACTATTTCTCTTTCTATGCCTGGCTTATTTCCCTCAGAATGTTTTCTAGCTATGTCTATGTTGTTGCAAATGACAGAGCTTCCTTTTTCACATCTGAATAGTATTCTGTGGTGTACATACATCACATTTTCTTTATCCATTCATACATTGGTGACTATAGGTAAATACACAGTGTCTAATAATATATATTTGGAAATCAAAAAAGGTAGATGTTAAGTGCTCTCAGCATGAAAATATAAACATAGGAGGTGATGAATATATTGACTGAATTTTATTATGCCACAATGTATACAATATAAAAACATCTCATTGCACTACCTAAATATATGTAATTATTATTTGCCAATGAAAAATAAAAATTAAAACCATGGTCTGATCCTTTTATATCTTTTTTCATTCATTCATTCCTTTAATCAATAAATATGTATGAAAGAGCTACTATGTGTTAGAAATGATGCTAGGTACTGAAGGTACTATGGTGAGTAGGAGAGAAGATATGGGCTTTCATGGAGTTTATAGTCTATTGTGAAGATTGATTTGATAAAGGTCATTGCCATATAGAATGGAGAGTATTTTAAAAGTGAAATTTCAATGTGTTAAAGTAAAATTTCATCAGGGGATATAACCCAGTTCAGCAGTCCCTGAGGCAGTGAGGTTTAAGCCCCCATTTATAGCACTCCTCATACTATTCTTTAATTGATCACTTATCAAACTTTTCTATTAGGCTATGTATTTTTCAAGGGCATGGTCAATGATTTTTATCACTTTCAGATTTAAAAAAAATGTCTGTTGGAATGATCTGAGAAAAAGGCTATTTAGAAAATTATTTTATGTTACTAAATATTTTAAGAGTATTTAGCAAAAAATGTCATTATACCCCTCAAAAGAGTCATAAAAATGGTTCATTTTACTTATATAAACTATTTACAGATTAATAAATCTTAGACAAGAACCTCTTTATTGATAACTGAATGAAAAATACCGGCTGAAAACACTATATTTCAGTCATTTCATTTGAAATTTTACACCAGTATATTTTAAGTAACATTTTCAAAGAGCAATAAAACTAATATTCACTTTGAAAGATATAAAACAAATAAACACATTCTTCTTTCATAATAACATCTTTTTAGGTTAGAAGGGGTCTATAATTCAAAAGGTCAAATAGAAAATGTTAATGAAAACAGAATGTAGTCAAGTCAAATAAAATAAGAAAATAAATCTAGATTTTGCTTCAGGCATTGCAAATCTGGTTTAAATAGCCCTTTCAGAAGAATAAAGCTGATATTTACTGAAATGTAATGTTCTCAGAACATTCTTTTAAATATAATAACCTACAATAATTTTATATACAAGAAAAAATTTAAATAATCATTGGAAACTAATTAGAAAACCTGGATTTAATAGTGTAGGTTAAAAAAAAAACCTTATGAAATGACTAATTACTAGTATTTAATGAAGAAAGTCAGTGGGTAATTTCAAATTTTAATGTTTTAAAATAGAATTACAGGCATTTTAATAGTGATTGAACAAGTCTATGATCATTATTGTTTCAAAGCTGTAGGAATTAATTTAAGTTTTTGCAAATACAGATCTAGCACCACATGTCTTTGGAAACTACAGGGCGTCATTTGTAATAGCCAAAGATCTGTTTCCATAGAATAGGACTTATACATGCTTTAAGATAAGCATTATTATTCATAGCATGATTCTTGGACTTACTATATTCTCCATGGTATACCACCACCACCACCAACAACAAAAAATCATTAAAATACTTTTTGTGGGGAGTGAAATTGTGCTATTTCTCTGCTAGTTATTATGAAGCCTGTGCCTAATAAGTGATCTTTAGTTGGACAGATCAACCATCACTCAGAAAGGACTTTCTTCTGAAATTAAAAGCATCAATTTCAAAGTCAAATATCACTTTCACAGTGGAATTAATTACATGCAATTTTATGAAAAAGAAAAGATTATCACTAAAAAATATTTCCATTGTCTGTCCTAAATGATTATTTCTACCTCATGGTTTCCAAGGTTTCGTAAGGTTTTAACAGGAGATTAGGAGTTGGCTGCCCACTCCTGATGATGCTTCACAGAAAAAGGTTCTTCAGCGTGGATCAAAGGCTGTAATTTCCATGCCATTTCTGTCCAATTTTCTTTTCTCCTAATGTTTTCATTTTTTGAAATGGCTATGATTGCAATCCAATTTTGCCCACACAGCACTGCATGCCTAAATGAACCATTTATCACAAACTTTTTGTCCTTTTGATGCTTAGGATTTTATTTGCTCAGAAATCTTTTTTTCTCATTAATGTTTACAACTCAAGCTGCATTACAATTACCTTCAGTAATTACGACCTGTTGTTCATTACATTATTCTAGTCTCCAGATGTGGCGTCAAAAGTTCCTATTTTGCATCAATTATACATTAGTAATGGAATTCACTGTTAGTTCGCCACATATGAATCCCCTTATACGTCCTTGAATAATTTTAAGTTTGGCCCATAGCTAGACTTATAAATACTAAAATTTTAAAACACCAAAGGATTGATATTTCATATTTTTCCTTATAGATTATCTCATAGATTTTCATAAACTCATTAGCCATTAACTGTTCCTTTGTATTAGATGACGTATTGTGACGGGCTGTTCAAGTTAATTACTAGCTACTCGTGTGGGGCATTGAATAATTGATTAATTATTTAAGAAATACAGTTATTGATGGACTTTTGCATTTAAGGTCAGTATGGTTTAACTTCACACAAAGCCTACTTAAAATTTTTCAAACCTAGGTGGTGCCTGTGGCTCAATGAGTAGGGCACCAGCCCCATATACCAGAGGTGGCAGGTTCAAACCCGGGCCCCGCCGAAAACTGCAACAACAACAACAAAAATTCTTCAAACCTATGTAGTAATCATTGCAATGAGCATTACAACATTCTTTCTCCTGGTTTCAAATCTCACAAAGAAATAAAAAATTCCATGTAGAGCCAGAAAATAAAAGCAGGCTGTGAAGCCTAAAGGAAGGACACTTCAATTCCCTTCTCACTCTTTTAATATTCGTGGAAATCTACAATTAGGGGAACCCTGAAAATGTGTTTGCTGAAGGCATCTGTTTTCTTTTCATATGCTTAGGAAATAAAGAAGATAAAAGCTAAGTAAAAGGAGGCTGTTAGCTGAGAGGTAAAAGAAATGAGCAAATATAGAGTGGGCAGCTTAATTTTGGGTGATGTGGTAAAGATTTCATTATAAACAATGTGTACATTATGCAGATTTATTTGTTTTTTAAAGTAGATATATGCAGTTTAATCTTTCTATCTTCTTTACCTTGTAGACAAATTTTTCATTTTTTTTTTGAGACAAAGTCTTTGTCACCCTTGGTAGAGTGCCATGGCATCGCAGCTCACAATAACCTCAAACTCTTGGGCTTAAGTGATTCTCTTGCCTCAGCCTCCCAAGTAGCTGCTGGAATTACAGGCACCTGCCACAACGCCTGGCTATTTTTGTTGTTGTTGTTGTTGTTTGGCAGGCTTGGGCTGGGTTTGAACCTGCCAGCTCTGGTGTAAGTGGCTGGTGCCCTAGCTGCTGAGCTACAGGTGCCGAGCCACATTTTTCATTTTTTTCCCGAAAACCCAGGTCAGATCTAAAAATGCAGACATTCTCTGCAGAATTTCAGCAGGCTCTGATCATTTTCCTCCTTCATCACTTCATGTGGCTGTATTTTAAAGTTCATTATTTTCTAGAGTTGCTTAAGTATAGGGCTTATTAAAAAATTATTATTAGGACATCCTGCGGGTTTCTGAGACAACTTTCTGGAGTGCATAAGCAGTTTGCACTCTGAAGGCATCGTTGTCTCAGACTGGAAGTTTGGTTATGGCCTCTGCGCGAGGGTGCAGTGGGGTTAAGGGCCCTGAAGTCAGAGCTGGGGTTGAATTTCAGGGCTTGCATAATCATCTGTGTGGTCCTCTGAAAAGTATTGGCTCCATTTTCTCCTCGGTGCAGTGATGAAGAGTAAGAACAGTGTAAGAGTTGGCAATCTGATTGTTAGTTCAGCCCTTGTAACAGACTGTTTCCTACAAAATGGTAACTCACATTCTCTTGTGGACCTGCATTGCACTTTAAAGTGTGCACGTGCGGATGGAGTGGTGTGTTAGCTAAGGCGCGTGAGCATGTTGCTTGTCTGTGGGGATATGTGTAGGGCGAGGAGGGTGGTTAGGGCATGTGGCTGTATATTCTCTGGTGGTTAGAGGCACTTGGACGTCTGAAGTGTTTTTTCGTTTTATTATTATGCTTGTTAACTTTTTGCTTTGTGGTATTTCCTGTTCCCTCTCTTCCACAGGACCAAAAACACCACAGGGAGCAAAATATTTAAAGCTTGACTCTGGGATCCAACTGCTAGTATTTGGATTTGAGTCACTGGCTGTGTTATGTGGGGAAAGTTCCTCAAACCATTTGTGCCGCTATTTACACGTTTGCAAAGCAAGACTGTTGATAATGGTGCCACTCTCATTGAGTTGTTGCTATTTAGTTGTTGTTTAATTTTTTTAATACATTAAACAATTAAAAATGGTGATGATGTTTTATGCATTGTAAGCACCTGTTAACTATTACTAATTACTGCATGGTTTGTGTTTAGTACGGCTAAATAGTTCTTGTTATACACAAATAGTTTTTTTAAAAGCATAAAAAGAATCACTTAACGATTTTTAATTTAAATATTTTTGACGAGTTATAGAAATTATGATGTTTAAAATTCATGTATAGCAAAATAATCAAGTCAACTGACTCGTTTTTGAAAAAAAAGTTAGCATCCTAAATCAGATTAGAAAAATGTATTTTTTTAATGCAGATGACTCTAAGCTATACAGATTAGAAAACTGGATAATGTGTATTAGGTGTGTATACTACACATTCGAAACACTAAGTAGGTTTGTTGCCATTTAATGCATTTGAGGGAAGATTAGAAATAAGCAGATAAAGTCTTGATAATTTTTTACAGTAAGGATTATTCTGTAAAGTTTGAAATCAAAGTTTAGTAAATTGGTGAAATAAATATTGAGATAGAAATTCCAAAAATACATTGTGTGGGGAGGCCACAGTGACTTGGGAATTACATTGGAAAATATGCAGAAGGAATATTGTGGCTGGTTTTGGCCTTGAAACTTATTAAATACGACATACATATTGTCAATAGAACAAACATAGGCAACAAGTCATTTGGTAAATATATGTGTATTTATTCCTATAATTGGAATTTTCCTACTTAGTAAACAGATCTTCTTCCAAAATTAAAATGTAAGGAATTATATCTTCCAGTTTTTTCATCTTCTGAATACCAACAGCTGCAATGAGGTTTAATTAAAATGATTGATACTTGAAGTTAATTGACATGCTTTTTGGTTATTATTATGGAAAGGGTCTTTTTACTTTCTATTTGTTCTGAGCCCACATTTTCTTATGGTACAATGTAGCTCACGCCAGCAGCTCTTGTTCCCTGTAGGGTATTTCTCCATTAGGAGGATGGAGTTTCAACAGTGGGAAAATGACTTGGCAGGAATTCCAGTCCATTCTGTCCAACTAATATCTTTGTTAAGGATAGCATGGGAAATATAACCAGTGATGACCAAAGGTAAGTCTATTTTTGTATTCCTAGGCAATCCATCACTATACAAGGAATATTGACTATTTCATTAAAAAAGTGAAGAGGTGCATAGACTAATTCCTTAATTGCTTAGAGTAATGAATGCCTTATCACAATAAAATTTTATCCATCCATTCTTTTCTTTGTTCAATATTTTATTATATAACAATTAAATACCAGATACTTGTGCTAGATATACAGTGGTGAGCAGAAAGAGAATGACAGTGAACAAGGTAGATATAGCTATGTCCCTCATGAAGTCTGCCGTTTAGCTGAAGCCTCAGACCTTAAACACTTAAACGAGTATAAAATTACCCTCATAATAGATAATATGAAGAAAGAGTTCAAGGTCTTATCAAAGTATAAACAGACATTATATGCAAAGTGCTTTATAGGAGTATTTATTAAATAAGCTTATTTAAAAGTCTAAAATATTAATCTGGAAGTTGACATGGAAGTTTGGTAAAGAAATAGGAAATTGACACTGAAGTTCAATATCAGAGCATATATGAGAGTGCTTGTTAAAGAATCGTTCTAAAAAAAAGAGAGAAAAGATATAATTGACAAAAGAAATAAATACTGGTAAAAGAGTAACCTCCATACACAGCTTACAGAAATATTTCCTTCAAATGTTGTTAGATATAGCTTCTTGTGGCTTCAGGGGAATGTAGGTGGTTGTAATGCTTGTAATTTTGTGGGTAATTTTTGTAAAGCAACCTTAAAATTGAGTTTAATTGAATCTCACTTGTTAATTATCTCACAGATCATTTTTGAATTAAGAAGTTTCTCTGAAAGCCTTATCTTCATTATTTTCTTTATAATTTAGTAAAGTTTACTAGTTTACTTCCAAGTCTCAAGAAAATTACTGCCTTTATTTTAACTTGCTTTGTGCAAAGAGAATTTGATTTAGCAAGGATTTGAATTTGTAGCTGTTATGTGCAAAGCACTTTGTGATGTGATCATAAGTGCAGAATAGACTTACATGACACGGTTTCTACTCCAAGGGCGATCTGACATTTTGTGCAATATGTGGGTACATTTCTGTCTTGGGAGTCCTTGCTTTGAATACAGCTATGGGGATCTAAAAAGGTTTAAATAAAATTAAGAATTATGGGAAATAGTTAAAATAAGGAAGTGCCAAAACAAGGGAAAAAATAAGGAGACATCGTCTTTTGAAGCAATCTAATGAAAAGTAGGAATTTAAAAAACCTGTATTAATCAGCAGTGAGTGTTAACAAATACAATATAATGAGATGTAAATAAGAACTAGTGCTTTGATCAAAGGAAAAAAAAATCAGAGAAGAGCTTCAGGAAATCATGAGATTTTTAACAAAAGCAACTAGCCATCCAACAAACGGAAGCGGGAGAGCAGTGTTCTAGTTTGGGAAATATCGTAGGTCATGAGTAGAAACAACAGAATGGAATGAATAAAAATCTGAAATTTGCGTTGAGTATCAGGAAAGATTGTTGACAGTGAGATAGATTAGATATTATATAATTTTTAAAAGAAATAGGAGCAGATATTCATCACCCAGGATACGTGCATATTAAAAAAGATGAATGGACAAAAATCCCAAGAAATTTTAGACTTCTATGAATTTATGATTTCTCTACATTGCATTACTTGAATTATGATGAACAAATTCTCCTCTTATAGGAGTATTTTTTTCAACCAGTATCTTTATTGTCCCACAAGCACATATCCCTTTTATCAAGTTTGAAAAACCCCAATCTGGAACTTGAACTAAATTTATATTTCAAAGAAAAAGAGTCACGAATGATAGTCACTATGAGAAGTAAAATGCAAAACCAACTCAAAGAAAACTGACCACAATTAGGGTGACCAGTCCAATCTCCTCGTTAACCAATTCTGCAGGTAATGTAATGCTAAAAGCTATTATGTATTTTAGAGTTATGTTTCTGAAACTGTGTATATAATGCACCTTTATATACATTATTTAGCTTAAATCTTATTCATATTCCAAACTTTGGAGGAAAGGTATGGTCTTTATTATCTACATATGGCCACGGAGGCTTACTGAGTTGCTGATACCAAAGTGCTTGCTCTTTCTGTGATGCCCGTAAGGAAGAGCAAACTGGCTGAGACAAGGTCAGACTCTCAGACTTGGTTACCAAGGACAGCAAGCCCTGGATGTGCTGAACACTAGCGTGATACAAAATTTAGAAAGCGCCTTCCGGCTGCAGCTCAACAGTACCCAACGGTGTTCTGACTCTGGTGGTGCAGACGATTACAAGGGTATTTCTCCCTTGAAAAGGTAAAAACAGATCTCTTTTAGTTTAAAATAAAAGATTATTGGCAGCGTATCCCACGGCTTATTCCTTGGGAAACAAGATTCTCGTAAACAAAACGGGCCAGGGTGTGAAGAAGTTTGAGAGGTGTTCTTGTCTTCCTAGAGCTGGGGCAACAGTTGCAATGACTCACCCAGAAGGAGGGTCTCGTTTCCAGGACCACCTCCTGGTGTTGTCTGGCTCAGTCATTTGTAAATGGGAACTGCAACCTCGTCCATATATGCCTGGCTCTGGGTACTCTGGGAAAAGTCTTCACCCTTTTCCAAGTGTGAAGGTCAGAAGCCTCTTCCCCTCATCCCAGGGTGAGCTAAGAAGACCGCTAAGTCACAAAGAGGAGTGTCTCACTGAAGAAAGTTAGGAAAGGATGTGCTTTGTGTCCTACTACTGATATCTCTGCTCCTGATACACAAATTCTTTCTCTTTTGTCTTGTGATTTTTTTTGAAGCGAAATTTAAGTTTTTGTGTGAGTAGTACTATTAGACCTATCTTGAGTGTCTTGCTTGTACTGTATCACATCATACCTTTGTTTAATTCTTAATAAACTGTTCACTTGTAAAAAAAAAAAAAAAAAGATTATGTGTTTGGTCAGTGGCTACCCAGATTCTTTGAAAGGAAGAAAAAGTAAGGTATACTTTAAGAGCAGGAAAGTTAAGTTCATGTTTAAGTTTATGTTACATTCTATTTAATGAGCAGGGAAGTTAAGTTAAGGCCTGGAGGCAAGTCAATATGCAGACCACAGAGACAGACGGTCCAGTCTGCTGGGTGATAAATTGCCAAATGGAGATGAGAGAATAAAAGAAGACAGGGAGCTGGGTGAGGTGACTTAAAACTATAATCCTAGCACCCTGCGAGGCCAAGGTGGGAGAACCACTTGAGCTCGGGAGTTTAAGGTTGCTGTGAGCTATAATGATGCCACGGCACTCTACTGAGGGTAAGAGAGCGAGACTCTGTCTCAAAAAAAAAAAAAAAAAAAAAAAAAAAAGCCAAATGAATTTGAA
>CAUYON010107504.1:0-11991 GCA_963573935.1 Arctocebus calabarensis
ATGTGAATGGTTTAAATTGTCCTCTAAAGAGGCATAGGTTGGCTGACTGGATACAAAAACTAAGGCCAGATATCTGCTGCATACAAGAATCTCACCTTAGGCTCGGCGCC
Source organism: Arctocebus calabarensis (assembly GCA_963573935.1). Lineage (NCBI taxonomy): Eukaryota > Metazoa > Chordata > Mammalia > Primates > Lorisidae > Arctocebus > Arctocebus calabarensis. The sequence continues at coordinate 111 of CAUYON010107504.1, forward strand.
TGTGGCTCAGTGGGCTAAGGTGCCAGCCACGTACACCTGAGCTGGCGGGTATGAATCCAGCCCAGGCCCGCCAAACAACAATGATGGCTGCAACAACAAAAAAAATGGCCGGGTGTTGTGGTGGGCGCCTGTAGTCCCACCTACTTGGGAGGCAGAGGCAAGAGACTCACTTGAGCCCAGGAATTGGAGGTTGCTGTGAGCTGTGATGCCACAGCACTCTACCAGGGTGACAGCTTGAGGCTCTGTCTCAAAAAAAAAAGAACTGTAAAGTAATCTCATGCTCCTGAATTCTGAATTTCCAGTTCTCTTTCTTCTAGTTCTACATGTTCCTTCCCAGATCTTCAGTTGAGACAACCTTTAGTACAATAAGGATATCTCTAGAAGTACTGTAAGCTCTTATTATATCAACAAAAATAGAACAGAATTTTACTATCAGAACTTTACAAGGATACTAAGAGGAAAAAAAGTTGAAAGAAATTAAACATGAGGCATAAGGGTAAAAAAGAAGCTTTGCCTCAAGTAACCATGTACCTCAAACAGAAGTTTATTACACACACTGAATGATTCCTTTCTTTGGCTCAAAGCTGTTACCATGTTACCTTGTTTTTGTTAGCATATCTGGAAAGTGGTCAGTGCCCATATGCAAATATTCTGTATATCCTTTAACATACAGAAATTCAACTTTATCACTTTGTATGCTATATATTGAACCTGGTCTTAAAGGGAGTAATGAGCTCAAAGGTGCACACCCTATACATCAACTCACCATTTGAATGTCTACCTTTGAGTTCCTCCAATTTTAAATTGTTTCTCTTTTGAAGCATACTTATAATATGACCCAATTCCACACATTTCTTTCTGAAGATCCATTTAACTTTCTACCTCCACAATGTCTCCATCATTATTGCCAAGGGAATTTTGTTGGTGGTATTGGTTTCTAAAATGCTAATAACTGCTATCTCGAATAGAAAAATACTCTACACAATAGCAAAAAAATAGTATTATATCTACCACCAGTAAGATGGCTCACATCGTTGAATAATAATTAAATGTTTTTAAATAGAAATGATATTTATTAGTATTTATATTTTGTTCTCACTGCTTTCATTTGTTGCCTACCACTTAATTGATAGTTTAATTAATACCACACACCATAACCAATAGCTCTTATGTCCAAGAGAACAATGACACTTTCATATATGACCACCAAATCCCATAGATAAACATTTGTTGAGGTATATCACCAGCTATCCACTCTGAATTTAATAATGTCGCCTGGTAAGTACTCATGTAATAAGAGATATGATAGAGGTATGTAGTAAGAATCTGAGAGCAAAAGAGTCACCTAACCCAGTTTTTAACAGGTTGGCAACTCTTAATAAGAATTAGGATTCAGTAACAAAGAAAAATGAATAGGGATTCTAGGCAAAATGAACAGTATATGCTAAACTATGCAAGCAATTATTTTTTTTAAATTAGAGGACTCCAAATAGCTTGATACAATCAAAATAGGTGGTTCCCATGAAAGACTACCAAGAGATAAAGACCAATAAAACATAACAAAGGGACTTAGATAACATGCTAGAGGTTTGAACTTTGTACTAAAGGGAATGGGAAGGGACTGAAGAATATTAAGGATTTTAGAACCTGTTTGTGCCGGGCAGCACCTGTAGTTCAGTGGGTAGGGCACCAGCCCCATATACAGAGGGTGGCAGGTTCAAACCCGGCCCCGGCTAAACTGCAACAAAAAAATAGCTGGGCCTTCTGGCCGGCACCTGTAGTCCCAGTTAAGGAGGCTGAGGCAAGAGAATCACCTGAGCCCAGGAGTTGGAGGTTGCCGTGAGCTGTGACAACACAGCACTCTACCAAGGGTGATAAAATGAAACTCTGTCTCTAAAAAAAAAAAAAACCTGTTTGTGCCTTGAAGAGTTGAAGTATTATGGAGATTGAATCAGAGGAGGTGGTCAGGAAAGTAAAGAATATCTGTTTAGAAATGAATAGAGTAAGCAAAATATAATAAAGGCATGAAACAAGGCAATGACAATGAAGATAAGAAGACCAATTTCAAAAGTATTTAGGAGAAGTATTTAGGAGATACAACTAACAAGATTTTATAATCAATTATATATGAGGGCTGAAAGATAGGAAAGATATTAGGATGACCCCCCCCATAACCACCAGGTTTTAACAAATGTTAATGACAGACAACTGAAAGGCTGACATTGCTAAAACACTATCTAACAGAAAATAAACTATCCAACAGAAAAGAGAAAGAAGGATAAACTCACAGCACAAAATTGCTCCTTTGAAGAAAAAGATCAGAGCAAATAATTGCCCCTTGTTTGATTAACTTGTTGCCTTTGAAAGTTTGTTTTAATAGAACTTGAAGAGTTCCCAACCAGAGGTACCAGCTCCCTCCCACATCCAGCAGACAAGATTCCAAGGAGACTGAAAAGCCAGCTTCAAAGAAAAGGGGGGGGGGGGGACAAGCACAGCTGCTTCACACTTACCTTCTGCTAACAGCTGTCAGTAATAACTATTCTTTTCTTTCTTTTCCCTTTACTCCAACAAAAACCCCTAACCCCTCAACCTCAAGGCAGCACTTCTTTCTTTTTTTTATGCCCTTCCCTCCCTTGCAAGGTAAAACAAACTTTCTTTCTTTAAAACCTGACCTAATCTTTGTACTAAGAATTCTTTTTCAGGCTCAGCGCATGTGGCTCAAGAGACTACGGCACCAGCCATATACATCAGAGCTGGCAGGTTTGAATCCAGCCTGGGCCTGCCAAACAACAATGACAACTACTACCAAAAAATGGCCAGGTATTGTGGCAGGTTCCTGTAGTCCCAGTTACTTGGGAGGCTGAGGCAAGAGAATCGCTTAAGCCCAGGAATTGGAGGTTGCTGTGACCTGTGATGCCACAGCACTCTACCTAGGGCGACAGCTTGAGGCTCTGTTTCAAAAAAAAAGAATTCTTTTTTATCCTGTGCTATGAGTGCCTGGAGTTACCCCAAGCATAAAAACATGTTTAAAACTTGGTCCATAACTTCAAAGAAACCATATGGAAACAGAGAAAAACAGAGAATAGTAACTATTGAATATCAGAAACATTAAATTATGTATATACAAAATGCTATGGAAGTTGGAAGAAAACATCCTCAACTGGCAAAAATGCATCAAAGAGAGAATATTAACACAGGAATGAGGTTGCACATAAAATAGTTATCAGGTAAAGATGATGGCCATGTACATAATCAAAGAGTTAAAGAAGATGATGTATAGAGGGACCAATAAGCAGATTACTGTGTTTGTATTGAAGGGTCCACTGGGTGAAGTAGATCCTAAATATCTAAAATCATTGTCCCATTCACACCCACAAGCCCAGTAATTTTTACTGAACCCAGTGTCTCAGTCCATGTCCTGGCAAAAAACAGTCTGCATATTCAAACTGAGGAACTAACAAGAGCTTAATAAAGGGATTATTTTACAAAGGTATGGACAAGGAATCAGGAAACTAAGAAGAGGGTGGTCCAGTAACTGGGACTAGTAATAATGGACAGCAATTTCCAGAACCAGAAGAGAGTAGCTATACAGAGGTCCACCTCTGGTTTTTAGCAGAGAAACACCACAAACAGCAAATGCCTACTATGGAAGAAGCCTGGGAATAAATAATCTTACCTCATTCTCCTCCTTCCTTCCAGTCTGCCAGTATCCCATGTTGACAGAGCCTAACTGACAGTCAAAAAAATAAGAGAGCCCGCTAGTGCAATCTATGGACGTCAGCCTTCCATAATACACAGTAGAGTACAAAAAAGTGAAATATAAGTGGAAGAGTGAATGGAAAAATGGACAATATGCAGTGATAAAATTCAGTAATATTCAACTGCATCTCCCTCTGGTCTTAAAAAATTCACCTTCAATTTATATAAACCTTTCTAACCATCCTGCTAAAACAGCCAGGCACAATGGCTCACACTTATAACTCTCACACTCTGGAGAGGACAAGGTGAGAGGACTGCTTGGGCTCAGGAGTGTGAGAACCCATCTCTCCTAAAAATAAAAAAATCATAGCCAAGCATTGCACAGACACCTGCAGTCCCAGCTACTTGTGATGCTGAGGTAGAATGATCACTCAATCTTAGGAATTTGAGATTGCTATGAACTAGGCTAACACCACAGCACTCTAGTCTGGGCAACAGAGTGAGACTCTCATCGCCAAAAAAAAAAGAAACTGCTTAATTTCCTACATGAGGCTTTTATTTATTCTAAAATGGATCCTTAGAACTGCAAATTTTTCTGCCTTACCATTAAGTCGTTATATTTGCTTCCAAAGCAAATTATCCCTGTCAATATATAGTATATGCACCTTCAACAACAAATCTCCAGTTGAAGTATACTATAGACTGAACATATACGTCCTCTCAGAACGTATATGTTGAAAACCTATTATCCTAATGTGATATATTTGGAGGCAGAGCCTTTGGATGTTATTAGGTCAAAGGGCAGAACCCTCATGAATGAGATTATTGTCCCTATAAAAGAATCACCAGAGAGCTCCTTTTCTGTTCCACCATGTGAGGTTATACCCAGAAGACAGCCACCTACAAACTAGGAAGCAGGGCCTCACCAGACACTGAATCTGCTACCACCTCAACCTTGGTCTTCCCTGACTCTAACTGTGAAGAATAAATCTCTGTTGTTCAGGTGGATGCAGTGGCTCACACCTATAATCCTATCACTCTGGAAGGCTGAGGCAGGTGGACTGCCTAAGCTCAGAGGTTTGAAACAAGCCTGAGCAAGTGAGACCCCATCTCTACTAAAAATAGAAAAAAAACTAGCTGGATATTATGGCAAGTGTCTGTAGTCCCAGCTACTCAGGAGACTAAGGCAAGGGGATCACTTGAGCCCAAGAATTTGAGGTTGCCGTAAGCTATGATATCACAGCATTCTACACAGACTGACAATGAGACTCTGTCTCAAAAAACAAACAAACAAACAAAAAAAAATTCTGTTGTTTATAAGCCCTCCAGTTTATGGCAATTTGTTATAGCAACCCAAACAGACTAAGAAAAGACAAAGTACAGCCCATTTGTCACCAAGCAGATGGAAAAGATCCCTCCCAATAAATTCTATATTTAAGAATCTTACAGCTTAGTTGAGACTTAGGTTAGCTTAGATCAGACAATCACTGAAGTGAGATTAAAGAATAATAATAAAATTCAGCACCATGAAAGTACTTCTGTAGCTGACCACTGCACAGATATGAACTTTAAAAGCTTTTTCAATGTCAAAGAAATTAAAGAACATAATTGTAAGAGAAAAATCACAGTGACCTAACAAAGAAGTATAAATGTATCTCTTATTCGTGTAAAGTTTAATGAGGGCTGAGGGTAGCATCAGACAAAATTTAATTACATGAACCTATCTAGATGCAAGGGAAGCTGGAAAAGGTAGTCCAGGACAGGAAGCTGCTGCATAGCAACATCTCTACCAAAGAGGAATACAAGGCTTTGATGAACACCCAGACATTTCCACTACAAAACTCATTTTTCACACAAAAAAATTGTACTAATGAAAGCATTAATTAATTCTTTTGGGCTAAAGACAGCTTTTGGTTAAAAAGAATTATGTATAATAAAATAGGTTTTTCATTTATGTGCCTGGGAAACAAACTATTAAAAAATGATAATAGACACCTCAAATACCAACAAGACAGATGTGAGCATCATTTCCATCTGCCAACAGAATAATGCCAATGCACCAAACACCATTGTGGTTATTCTGCTATCTAACTATAATGTTTAGTATAATCTTATTTCCCAGTTTTAATAGTCTGGAGCTGAAGTTAAGTCTAATTGGAAAGAAAAAATGTAGAAGGACACAAAGAACTCGATCTTCCTCTTGTGCCTAACAGGTACACATTATATACAAACTGCATCATGAAAGACAAAATACAGTACTGTTTTGACAGGTATATATAATACAGATATAATAAATGTTCAAAATACATAAACTGTATAAAATTTGTTAGTTCTTGGCTAATTAACTTATACTATCTATTTGCCCTCAATTTTGTAGGTACCAGTACTAGAAAAAAAGTAGGCAAAAGAATATTTTATCACTCCTGGGTCTAAACCATTTATTAACTTTTCCTTTTCCACAACCCTGCATCCAATCCTACTTCTGGAACTTCTCATCACAAAACTCAATAAAATTTATCTCCTTTTCATAATATAAATACTTTCTGAAATACTGCAATAACTCAATAAGCTGTTATAAAGCAGTACAGGATCATCACAATTTTAACATGTCATTTCCATAGCTAATCTCTGCTCTATATTTTCCTAAAATACACTCATATTGCCAAAATTCCCTTACAAGTGATGTTGCACTACATACAAGGAAAGAAAGTTGTCCTAGATAAGCCTAATATATAAAACAAACATTCCTTTAAAATATTCAAGGAATAAAACAAAACCAGAAGGTAAGAAATTCACTAAGTTATTGATGAGGTAAGGAATGTTTAGTAAAAGGATGACAGATCAGGAGTTTGGAAAAGATCACAGGGTATGAATATATCTAGTAGAAAACATTTTAAAAGCTATTAAGTTGGATTTAAACATGAAATCATTCTCTTTCTCTCCCTTTTCCTTCATCCCCTCTTCTTTCTCTTTTTGCCCATTTTACTGTGCTTCTATTATGTTCCACCCACCTCACTATATCCCAGTTGTAGTCACTTCTAGTACTCATCTTCATGTTATAAAACTCCCTAAATTAATTAAAACAATAAAAGAAGCCACTTCACACTATTCCTTCAAGAGAACACCGAGTTCACAGAGCTAACCATTAGTGAGATGAGCAGACATATAGTAGTTAAGCAAGTCAGGCATCATAAGGGTTTACTAACCCTGTACACACAGTTGTCAAACCTTGGCAATTGGGGGGGGGGGCTTAATTTTTTTGAAAATCTGTCTTGACTCTCCACCTCCACATCTACTGCCTTATTTGATATCTTCTTCATTTATCACCTGGATTATTCTAACAATATCCTAACCAGTGCCCTTGTGTCTAGCATTATACCCTCTCATCAACCCATTATTAACGCAAAAATACTTTTTTTCCAACAAAATTCTGATTACATTGTGTCATGCTTTAAATCCCTCATTGACACCCCACTGCCTTCAGGAATAAATCCAAATCAAAAGAATAGCAGCATATAAGGTTTTTTAAGCTCTGACTCTTGCCACTTCTCCAGTATCCTCTACTGACTCACTTCCATTTAAACTTCTGCACCATTTCAAGTGAGTTTCTGGACAATGCCCTGTCTCTTTCACAAATGAAGGGTTTTCAGGGAGAGGATGACTTAAGAGTTTTAGGACTTTTGCTTGGACTATCTTCATTTGCCAGGTAACATCTTCTCCTCCAAGACTCAGCCTAGATGTCATCTCCCCAAGATTGAATTAGGTGCTCTTCTTGCATAAACATACTTATGCTGCACTGTCCACAGAGGTCTCCTGGCACTTATCATGCTATATTTTAATTGGGGGTTATCGTGTTTCTTACAATGACCTCCTTAAACTGAAAATGGTTAAAAGTATTTCAACTCCCAGAGATATCTGCAGTTGATTAGGTGATTACAGAATACAAAAGTCTTTATAATCTAGGATATTCCAGCAATTTTAACAGGATAACTGTATGACACCCTCAAATAATACCACATTTTTACTACAGTTAAAATGTACTAAAAACACTATTACAGTATTTTTTTACTTGATACTTCACATATTTATGTGTTCATTATGATTGTGGTTGGCCTTGGGAATGTCTGCCCCTGGAGGACATAAACTTTTTCTATCCAAAGCATTCTGTGCATTACTCATTACTTATCACTCGGCTCTGCTAAACACAAAGGAAATTTTTAAATGCTGTGAAAGTAGTCATTCTTAACACAAAATATTCCTTAGCTCCTAATATTATTTAAATTTAAAACTTTCATTTAAAAGTATTCAATTATGAACAGCCACTGGCATTGTCTCCTCCTCTTCCTGATGTTCTTTTTCCTCCTCTGCCTGAGGAGCCCAGGCCCATGTGGTCTCGTCCTCCATCCCCAGAAGAGCAGACTAAAAGCCTTTACTCGGTCTCCCAGGCACTGAGGGCAACTGTTCTGCCATATGAGTATAAGAGCTTAATGGCAACTAGATTTTAATTGGCACATTCCTAATCCAAAAGACCTCTGAATCCTAGTTAAACCTGACATCTCACTGGAGGAACCCAGCCCTCGTGGCTGGGACCATGGTCTGGTTATGCCAGTTACCAGAAGATTAATTTACAGGATAACAACAAGACTTCATATGCTGAGGAGCAGAGTCTGGCTGCCAGTGAAGATGATGATGCCTCGGGAAGAATCCCCTGCAATTTCTATTCCCACAAAATTGGTCTACTGATAACAGTCATCCTCAGGATCATAGCCATCACCATTTCTGAAGCCGCCACTGGAATAGCCCTTACTGAATCCATAAAGACTGAAAACTTTGTATCTCACTGGCAATAGGATGCAGAAAATTTGTGAGTTACTCAAAAACAAATTGACACAAAAATTTATAATGAGTTAGCTGATTTAGAACAAACAGTAGTTTTGTTAGGAGTTTTAAACAATTATATAGTTTAAAAAAGCAAATGAAATTGAAATGTGATGAAATATTTCTTCTTATTGTGTAACTCCTGATTTGCATAATGAAACTTTATTTACTTGGCATAAAGTCAGGAAACATTTGTTAAACCATGAAAAATTAACTGCCAATATTATTGAAATACATCAGGTATACAATACTTTTGAACAGAAATTAGGACAAATCAATGGAGATGAGACATTGTGAGGTACTTCTGATGGAATTGCCCAACATAATCCATTAGACAAGATTCCTGCCTTGATTAGTACTTCTGTGGTTACTCTGTTCCTATTTTGCCTCATACTTTTTATACTTTATATCACTTGCAAAAAGGTCCAACAGATAAAGAAAACTAGTAATCATTATCCTGATGACTTTTTGGCTATGACAACAGTGCAGGCAAATAAGCCTTAATTATAAAAGGGGAAAAATGAAGGGCCACAGTCCTCTGCACCCTCATAAGGTGAATTAGTCTCATTTGTACTCATTGAGGTACAAAGATGGAACATTGTTAGTACTTGGGCTAGATGTGAGTTTTGGCAGATATTCTCCCCCAGCTCAGAGAAGTGGCTTTCCTGAAAAATGCGGGCAGTTACAACTTAAAGGAAAGAATGTGCTGAGGATCTCGCCAAGTTGAAGCTTGGGATTAATTCACCTACCTGGGACAGTGGGCTGTTGCACTTTATTTCCTACTTCAATTTATTTTAAGTAAATCTTATAGGGAAGACGGCAAACAGAGCAGAAAACCCAGTGCCTTTTTTGTTTGTTTTTGGTTTTTTTACCTTTAGATTTTTTTTTTATTGTCTTTATTATTAAATCATAGCTGTGTACAATAGTGTAATCAAGGGGTACAATGTGCTGGTTTCATATACAATCTGAACTATTTTCATCTAAGTGATTAACATAGCCTTCCTGGCATTTTCTGGTATTATGTGAAGACATTTGTATTCTGCATTTAGTAAAGTTTGCCTAACCCAGAAAAAAAAAAAAAAGTATTCAATTATACCATTTATATAACATCCCAGGTAAGACAATATGGTATGTTAGAATGGTGAAGACCATTTTAAGTAAGTCACAAATCCAAAAACCATAAAACAAAAATATAATAAATTCATATTTATTTTTTGATCCTGACCAGTAAAAAAGGGATAAATGAGGTACTAAAACAAATAACATACAAGAAGCTTCTACAAACCACTAAAAATTACTAATAGGGAAAGGAAATATAAATCCAAAAGACTCTCATGCTCACCAATAAGAAAATTGCAAAATAAGTCTACAGTGGTACTTTTCACTGAAAAACTGGCAAAGATTATCACATACTTAGTTGGCAAGGATGTTAGAAATTCTCCTCTTAAGACGTGTCACTTATACATATTTCCTCTACAAAGAAAAATTTGGCAATATTTATTAAAATTTAAAACACACCAACCTTTTGACCCAACAATTTTGTTTCTAGAAATCTGAGATTCGGGTCCAAGATTCATACATGTGGGGAATGATACTTGCAAAAATATTCATCATAGTATTGTTCCTAATGACAAAATACTTTTGAAATAACTCAAATTCCCATAAATATGATGCTAATTAAAGGAATTACAGAACAATCATCAAGAATGCAGCCAATAAAGTGAATGAGTTATACGTATTAACAGATATGAACCAATCTTATAAAAAGCAAACTGCAGCCTGTAGTCCTAGCACTCTGACAGGCAGAGTCTAGGTGGATTGTCTGAGGTCAGGAATTCTAGACCAGCCTGAGCTAGAGCCAGACCCTGTCTCTAAAAATAGCCAGGCATTGTGGCAGGCGCCTGTAGTCCCAGCTACTTGGGAGGCTGAAGCAAGAGAATCACTTAAGCCCAAGAAGTTGAAGTTGCTCTGAGTTATGATGGCACAGCACTCTACCGAGGGCAACAAAGTAAGACTCTGTCTCAAAAGAAGCAAACTGCAGGGCACATTTGCATTATGTTAACACCCACACATTCATACATGTATATGGACACATACACATATATACAGTGGATATCCATTCTTATGCATTGACTATCTCTGTTTTTTTGTTTTTGTTTTTGAGGCAGATTCTCAAGTTGTCACCCTTGGTAGAGTGCCATGGCGTCCCAGCTCACAGAAACCTCAAACTCTTGGACTTAAGCAAATCTCTTGCCTCAGTCTCCCAAGTAGCTGGGAATATAAGCACCCATCATAATGCCCATCTATTTTTTTATTTTAGTTGTCATTGCTGTTTGGCAGGCCCGGGTTGGATTCAAACCCGCCAGCTCCAGTGTATGTGGCCAGCCGCTGTGCCTCAGGCCCTGAGCCTGCATAGGCTAGCTCTGAAAATGTATACAATGTAGTGGCAACAGTAGTTGCCACTGGGTAGGGGAAATAGGTAGCTAAGAAATTCTATGCCGTGTGTGTGTGTGTGTGTGTGTGTGTGTGTGTGTGTGTGTGTGTATGTGTGTAAAACATATAAAAGAATTTGATGGCCAGGTGGGGTGGTAATCTCAGCTCTCTGTGAGGCCAAGGTGAGAAGATCACTTGAGCTCAGGAGGTGGAGACAAGCCTGAGCAAGAGAACCCTCTCTACTGAAAATAGAAAAATTGGTGGGGAGTTGTTGTGGGCATCTGTATGCCCAGCCATTCAGGAGGCTGGGGCAAGAGATCACTTGAACACAGGAGTTTGAGGATGCTATGAGCTAGGCTGACGCCACAGCACTCTACCCAGGTCAATAGTACGAGACTCTGTCTCAAAAAAAAAAAAAAAGAATTTTATGTAGTATAGATTGATTCTGGAATTGAATCATTAAAAAAATTAGAACTGTTCATATATGTACTAATAGAAGCTAACTGTTACCTTAATCTATCATGGAAATTCTTACTTATGGCCTTCCTATTTGGGTATCAAATTATTCCTTTAACATTAGCAGAAACTTTAAACTGAGAATAAAAAGATTTTATGTATATATATATCAAGAAATGCAATTTCGGGTGGCTCCTGTGGCTCAGCGAGTAGGGCGCCGGCCCCATATACCGAAGGTGGCGGGTTCAAGCCCGGCCTCGGCCGAACTGCAAAAACAAACAAAAAAAAATAGCCGGGCGCTGTGGCGGGCGCCTGTAGTCCCAGCTACTCGGGAGGCTGAGGCAAGAGAATCGCTTAAGCCCAAGAGCTGGAGGTTGCTGTGAGCAGTGTGACGCCACGGCACTCTACCCAGGGC
>CAUYON010107507.1:0-19390 GCA_963573935.1 Arctocebus calabarensis
TAAACAATCAAATGCTAAAGTCATATATGCTCTGTAACCAGAAGGATTTTGTAAAAGCTATTTCAATTAAACGCTGAGGTCTTTTACAAATATCTGGGTAATTACCAAAGGTTTGAGATACATAAAAATCAAGAAACAAAAAAAAAAAAAGATTTAAAATTGAGTATTTTTTCATGTATCTGTAGACCATGCTCCTGACTTCTTCAGAGAAGCTTCTGTTCAAGTTTTTGCCCACAATGAAATGGGTTCTTTTCTTATTAATAAGTTTGAGTTCTCTGTAGACTCTGGTTATCAAACCTTCGTCATCTTTAATCATCAGAGAAATGCAAATCAAAACCACTTTGAGATATCATCTAAATCCAGTAAGAGTTGCCCACATTACAAAATCCCTAAACTACAGATGTTTGCATGGATGTGGAGAAAAGGGAACACTTCTTCACTGCTGGTGGGATTGCAAGGTAATACATTCCTTTCATAAAGATGTTTAGAGAACACTTAGGGATCTAAAAGTAGACTTGCCATTCGATGCTGCAATTCCTCTGCTAGGTATATATCCAAAAGACCAAAAATCACTTTACAACAAAGATATTTGCACCAGATTGTTTATTGCAACTCAATTTATAATTGATAAGTTAGGGAAGAAGCCCAAGTGCCCATTGACCCATGAATAGAATGGACTAATAAATCGTGGGATATGTATACCATGGAATATTATGCAGCCTTAAAAAAAGATGGAGGGCAGCACCTGTGGCTCAAAGGAGTAGGGCACTGGCCCCATATACTGGAGGTAGTGAGTTCAAACCCAACCCCAGCCAAAAACTGCAAAAACTCCAAAAAAAAAAAAAAAAAAAAAAAGATGGAGACTTTACCTCTTTTATGTTTACATGGATGGAGCTAGAACATATTCTTCTTAGTAAAGTATTTCAAGAATGGAAGAAAAAGTATCCAGTGTACTCAGGACTATTATGAAACCAATTTATAATTGCCCACACTTTCATATGAAAGATAAAACACAACTATAGCCCAGAATGAAGGGGGATGAGCAGGGCAATGGAAGTGGAGAGGGGAAGTTGGTTGGAGGGAGGGTAAACGGTGGGACCACAACATGGTGCATATTGCAAGGGTACATGTCAAATCTATTAAGTGTAGAGTATAAATGTCCTAACACAATAATTAAGTGAGGTGAAGGCTATGTTAACCAGTTTGATGTAAACATTCCAAATTGTGTATAAAATCAGCACATTGTACCCCATAAATGCAGTAATGTATAAAAAAAAGAATTAAAATTGGTTTCACAAACCAGTCAGCATGCTCCTTCGGGCCAGCATTTCTCAAGCACACAAGTCCTGCAAATTGTTCTGCTATCAGGAGCTCTTATCCACTTCTCCCCAAGGGGTATGATACATATTAGCATGTTGGTAGCTCCAAGTAGTCCTGCACTATAGAAACCCCTATTTAATTCCATTTAACTCAGCAGATATTTACAGTGTACTTGCAATGAACCAAGAAACCTCTTTTTGTGATATCCGCTATTAATCTTCCACAGAGTTAGTATTTCAAGGAATAAATTTCAGTGAAATATTACTCTAGGCTAATGATGCCGTCTAAAAGTTAATATTAAATGATTAAACAATATTTAAAGATTAAAAATGTAGTCTTAGCTGATTTAACAGACATGTAACAAGTAGTAATACATCAAGATGTTTAAGAATATCAAATCTTATCACATAAGTAAGATAAATGAATGGAAACTTGTTTTCAGATGCAGGGCTATTTAAAAAAAAACATGTTTACTTGAGTTTCTTGAAATTATGTTTCAGCCACTAAATCAAAACCCTTAACTTGAAATTCAATCAAGTGTAGTTGGTGATGTAGCAGAGAGGACGGTGACTTGTTGCATTGGTCGTAGAAGGATGATTGGATCTCCAGAACACCTTGGAAGACATCTACAGAAGCACTTTCTTTTAAAACCTGCGGATGAAAACAAAAATCTGTCTTCTCCCTGTAAAACCAGGCTAGCTCTTCCAGTATCACAGTCTGCATGTTTACCTTTGTAGGGCTGGTGGTGAAGAGTCCTCATACTGACTTTTGTTTTCTAATCAATGCATACACTCTAAAACAGTAACACATTTAAAACTCTCAACAATGTTGCATTCTTTGAAAACAAGGAAGTCTTAGTTTAGAATGGAATAATCAATTTGGCACACCCTACTCCTCTTAACAGAAGTCTTTGTGTACATCTATATTATGCTAATTATATAACAGAATAAGGAGATATTTCAAATCCTTTCACTGACAGCTCTGTGTCAAATGATGGAAGAAGGGTCTGTGTTGTGTGTGAACTGTTCAATAGCAGGGAATTCATATGACCCTAATCTATATAGACTCTTTGTCATAGGAGATATACAAGGTGCATCTCCCAGAATATTATTTTTAGAAATAATAGTTTTTGACTCTTCTGGGACACAAAATTGATAGGAACTGAAGGCCCCAATGAAAAGGGAAAGATATATGTTGTTAGAATGCTGCCTTCTGTGGTCTTGGCCTCTAAGTAAGCTTGTGCTGACTGTCTTGGGGTTATTGCTCCTGGAGTGATGGGAGGCAACTTTCTCTGGTGGAGACAGTGACTCTGACCTTACTGTCTTATTATTCTATAGGCTAGAGGTAATGTAGCCTATTGGAGATGGTGTATCCAAGAATCCAGGGGCTACTTGTTTTCTTCACTTGCTTGCCCTCAGGTGCAGAGATGAGATTAGGTTCTGTGGAAGTGTTTAACTCTGGTTTTTGCAAACAGTAGAGAGTTACATATTTGAAGGCTTTAGAAGCTCTTATGCATTTAATAATACACAGATAATATATAAAATCTGGATTTTTCTTTTTACTTTCTTCCTTTGTAAATAAAACTTGCTCACAGATCTGATGGTAGTGAACCAATAACTTGAGATTTTCTTAAATATTTGAGCTATGTAGAGGTTTATGTGTTATTACCCTTATTAACAGGAATTAATAGAGTTTCAATTTTGTCCATCTTTTATAAAACATACTTCCATTTTATTTAATCAAAATATGGTAGCTAAATTGTAGCTGTTCAGGGGCATTTATGCGTTTTGCTTTTCTATTAACCTATTATTAAAGGTTTCCGTCTCTCTTTTACCAAATGAAAGTTCGGGGGTGAACTCTTAAATCTCTAACATTTCAAAAGCAAGTAAGCATTATTCTATGCAAAATAGTAAGTTTAAAGTTTTATTGTAAGGTGGAATTCACAATAAATGTAAGTCATAAATGAATTCACTAATAAATTTTCTCAAGAACTTTTTCTAGTTTTATTAAACAATTTCCTGGAAAGTTTCACAGCATCTTAGAGGTTTGGAACAGTGCATTCCTAGCTTACATTCTATAGGTGATCCAGGAATAGATTTATTTTTATTTAGAAAAGCTGCCTTTGAAAAAATCAGCTTAAGTTCAGTGTACGTTTAGTAAGGATAAATCTTATAACAACAGTAGTTGGTGACATTTAATTATATGCTTCTTATTTTAATCCTTAAAGGAAGCCTGTTGGGTTTCACTTTCTTTTCATAAGAAAGAGGTAGTTATGATCACTTCGTTACTGCACCTGCTTTGACTGAGTTTCTAAGTACTATAAACTAAAGTCTTATGTTTTTTTCCCCCTTGAATTGAGAGAAATAAACTCCAGTCAATTTTTTTCAAGTTTTTTTAATGATTTGATGTAGTTTTTCATATTCACTGCTGGTAGGCCCTCTTAATTTAACCTTTCACGATGTGAATGACAATATGACATAAAATAGACCGAGAGCCATAGGGCCCTGCCTAGGGTATTGGGAGTTAGAGAAGGTAAAATATTCATTCACCTGGAGTTAGTTCCTAAACTGCAGTGCTGTATTACAGTTATAATCACTTTAAAGTGAATATCATAGTGGATGAAGAGTGGGGGGAAATTAAATCATTACTAAATGAGCTTCATCAAGTAGGATTCATAAAATGTCCACACATGAATAGTGTAATAAGTATGTGCAGAATAAATTAAGTGTATGTGTCTACCCTTTTGGCAATTAGGACATGATCTAACTGAGTGTCAAGCCATGTTTCTGCTGTAAATCTAATATCTAGTGATTTTAATAATTCAAGATTAGTTTAAAGTGCAACCTGATCTGTATTTATTTATTTACTAAGCCATACTACTTACTTAACATGACAGTAGTTAAAAATGTTTTACTGTCCGTCCTTCATTGTGTGCTATAAAATCACATTTAAACTTACTGTAAATAAGATTGGTTTTGGCAAAACATACATATTGATGTAAGCTGTGCTATCCTGCTTCATCTTTTAAAAATATTAATTCATATAATTTCAATTTCATATTAACTAGTGTTATTTAATGCAATTGATGCAACATTATTTAGATATTTCAAAGGCTGCATTATACAGAATATAAATAGTAAAGTGAATTATGTCTTTATTTTTCACATCTCTAGAGAAGTGGTTTTTAGCTTTTTTGTTCCCCGTGGGGTTCATTTGAGAATCCTTTAAAAACTACTAACTATCACTGGAAAGATATTCAGTAACCTGAGAGGTTTTAAAGCCTTTTCAACCCTGTCTATGAAAATTACTTAGGTCAGGCCCCTGGTAAATCTTTTACTTTTTTTTTTTAAAAACCTTTCAAAAAGAGCTTTTCTTATCAACAGTTTCAATTCAATTACTTGGAACTCAGAAAACATGGAAGAAATTATATACATGTTTGCTACATGCTATTATATATTATGAAGGTCTGTATATACAGTATACGCACCCTCACCTGTGTGTGTGCACATTAACATGTGATATGAGAAACCAGCAGTGAAAACAAACTAGAATTCTGTCAAGAAGATTAAATGATGCATGTAGATAGTTGAATAAAATGCAGAATTAGAAGAACTCTGTGAGAAGTGTTACTAAAGTACAAGTGCTGAGGAAATGTATGGGAAGGATCAGTTATCTCCTCATAGGCTGATCACAAAATACATGAAGGCTGAGTGTGTAGTAGCATTTCTATAGTTAGAGACTGGGAAAAAGAGCATCTTGGGAGAAGAAATAATAGTAGTAAAAAGGGGAGAATGAAAGAGCCTGTGTGTAGGGCAGTGAATAGTTGGAATGACTGGAAAGCAGGGGAGATTTGGGAGAGGATGCAAGGAGTGGAAGAAGTCTGATTCGTGGACGGAATTGAGCCCCTCAGAAGGAGTTGACCTTAGAGACTAGGCTATGCGTCTTTTACAGATGTTGACTATCAGGGTGCATGACCAAGTACACCAACAGAGAATAAGAAACACATGATGTGAGAGTGAGGGCCTGAGGTTTGGAGAAGCCCTGTGGGAAATGGGAGAGCAAAGCAGCAGTAAATTAAAAGATTGCTCAATTTCTTGAAAGGCTTTGGTGAAATTAGGTGGCATGCAGTTTTGGGAGAACCAGTTACTTCTGCATCAGTACCCAACTTTCTAAGAATTGAAATAAAAAGGAAGAAAATAGGAGCTTCTTTGTTCATAAGTTGAAAAAAAAAACCAAGGATTGTGAGAACTTTTGGTTTCTGTGAAAATAAAATGTCTGAGCACAGGTAGGTGAGGGCGGAAAGAGTGATGTCAGAATGGGAAGGGGAAGTTAGATGATGGGCGTGCCAGTGCACACATTTGAGACTAAGGAGGTGGGTCCAGCTAAGAGAGACAGTGAAAGAGGCAGGGGTGAGGCGGTTGCAGTGAGAGACAAATACAGACGTCTGGATCTTGGGGAGTAGCATTTACTAGATGACTCAAAAATCCTTGATTCAGCACCAAATTGGGTAAGTGTTTGGTTGCTGAGAAGGAGAGATGTTGGAGTTCCACTGTTATACAAGCTACCATTGTGCATTTTGGACTAAAGGGGGACCCGTGAGGGGACAGAGGGAATGTCCTGGGGATTACACATAATGGTGAGAACTGGGGGAGAGTTTGTTTCAGGAGGAAGACTAGAGCTGGAAAGGAAGGATGGTCAGAGAAAGCCTAGAGTTGGCTGGGTGGTAGTGGGTGATTAGAGAGAAGTGGAAGGGTTCGTTTAATGAATTTGTTAATGGAAGGACTCTGGAGGGAGAGAGGTGGGCTTCAGGTAAAGCACGTTTCTCAACATTGGTGACTCTGCTGTTTGGGGATGGCAATGTCCTCACTGTGATGTTCAGTGACATCAATGGCCTCTGCACACTAGAAGCTAGGCGCATACCCAAGGTGTCACAATGAAAAATATCTCTAGCCTTTGTCATAGTGCAAAATAACCTGTCATTGAGAGCCACTGAGCTAAAGAAAGAAGCTGGAAGAAACTCTTAGAAATAACAGGAAATTTTCTTCATAATAGATTTCGAGCTGTCCAGAGGACAGTAGAAAATATCATGAAGGGAAAGGTTAGCCTGAGTCTGGCTGCTTCAGGCCCGTGCGAGTCATGCTGTACAGTGTGGCCCTGTGTCAAAATCATTGGCAGGTTTTTAAAAAGTCAACAGCAGCTCCCTGTGCCCCATCTCCTTCAACTATGCAAATAGAATCTTCAGATAGGCAGCAAGCCTTTTAGACCTTAGAAAACTCTAGATGAGTTTGGCATGTTTTAAAGCCAGTAGTAAATGGGGAAAACAGGCAGGTAGATGGGTGGCTATGAGCTCATGGGGGAGAAGGATGGAGGAAAAAAAGATTGGGAGGTAAACCGAGACATACATTAGGAAAGAGGGGTGCTGAGTGATCATTTGTGGGTATATTGTCTGGAGAGACAATGTTGAATCTAGATTTACTGGAAAGCTATTTTTTGCGGTCCATTATGTGTTCAAGCAAGCTTTAGTGAGCATTCTTGGTTGTTTTGCTCTGTTCTCTTGAGCAGGTGGATTTCATCCTAAGGCTTAGTGAATGTCACCTTTCCTTTAGTGATAGTCATGGCTGCTGGTGAATATTTGACACTTTTAAATTGTCTCCTCTCAAATGTGGTATTTTGCTAACATGTGCATTTAGTGTATGTTTCTTCTTGAAAGGCCTTAATTAAGAAGATTTTTGAAAAAGAATGCATATTAATTATGGGGTAGACATAAAATTGTTGCTATGAAGGCCACACCCTTTTTTCCTGAATGTAGAAGTTTTAGGTCAAATCATGAGTTTTTAATTTAATAAAATATTGAATAAGAGTTAAGAATAATATGATCGTAAAATTCAAAAATCACCTTTATTTCTGGGGGGAAACTTTTCCTTATAGCTAAGGAAACACAGTCTCTCTCTGTCTCTCTCGTACGCATATCATCACCACTGCCCTTCAGGAACTTCCAGTCAAGAAAATCTTAAGCTAATAATATCCTTTATGTGCTCCCCCAACCTAAGAATGCTCAACAACAAGCACCTTTAATATTTGATATCCTGATTCACCAGAGGGCCTAGTTATTGCCAAAGAAATATGATTAAAAAAAGCTGAGATTTATGTTTTAAGGTATCCTGTCTGCTGTATAATTTCTCTTGATCCGACTTGATTTCTTTGGGTCACAGTCTTTGGTGGACTCTAATTTACATGCCTGGAGAAACGGGATTAAATTACAAGACTTGTTGAAGGTCCTTTTAGCTTGATGGTTTTATGATTAAATCTTGCATTTTAAAATTGCCTTTCTTTCGAAGAACCAGGCCATAAGGTTCTTTTCCAGCTTCCTATTTGTATAGAGAGCAATTCACTTATCATCTCCTGCATTTTTTCTCTAACACAGCAATATAGTCAAAACAAACAAAAACACTTAATAAACTTGGAACTCAAAGAAGCACTTGGGTTCCCTGAAAGCCGAGTTGAGTAGAAAGGTGTGTGTGTGTGTGTGTGTGTGTGTGCGCGCGCGCTCACGCGTGTGTGTGGAGTGGGTGTAGGATGAGGGCAAGTGGGAGAATAAAGATCATACTCGTCATAGGCATTAACATAGTCAGGTGTTCTAGAGAGATCTGAGAGGAGGGAAGCAGGTTTACTTAGAGACATTCTTCATTTCTTAGTTCTTTGTTCTTCTGGACGTGGGAGGTTTTCAGGAGGTTAATGAGTAATCTGCAGCACTCAGGGTGCAAAGCAAAGGTCTTTCATCTGTGTACCTCCCAGACATCATCAGTGTAGAATGAAATAGTGACAGGGACTGGAGAAGACTACTGTACTGAGTTGAACCAGTGGATGTTCAGGTAGGCCAGATTGCAATTATCCCCCTCTGGAATTTAGCCAGCACACACATTAGTGCATTCTACTTTCTGTCTATCCTAATTAAAGGATTGTTGAGAACTAACAAAGTTGGCTGACTTGCATCAGTGGGTGCTTGCTAAAATTTGTAAGTTGTAAGTGCTTAACAATATGACCTGATTTTTATGCAGGGGTCATCTTATTAATTAAAGTTTTCCAATTATCTCATTAGAAAATACAGTCTGAACTGAGTCTGGAGGATTCTCAGTCTTACTTGCTAATTTAACGAAAAGTGGAAGGAAGAAGAATAGTACCCAATTAAAGCCACACAGTGAAGGGCTGGGTACAGGACGTGCCTTCGGAGATGCCCCATACCAGCAGGCTGTTCTTTAGGATGCTCTTCTAGTAAAGAGGCATTCAAGGGACTCGAGTGAGTTTGCCTTTCAAAGTCGAAATGTGTGCCAACCTCACTTTAACTCTTGGACTAGAATGGAAAACTAGAAAGTGTGACCCACACTACTGGTGTATGGTGAACAGTTTGCTCATTGCTTCAGATGTTACGCCTTATTTTTTGCAGCTGAAGTAGTCCTTAAAAATAGAGAAAGAGAAAGAACAGCTTGGTAGTATTTTAAATGATTGAATGACACTTATAAAAAAGTAGATAATATACTCTGAGTATTTTTCTCAAGGTAAGGTCCTGGAACTGGGATGTCTGTC
The DNA here is from genome assembly GCA_963573935.1 of Arctocebus calabarensis. NCBI lineage: Eukaryota > Metazoa > Chordata > Mammalia > Primates > Lorisidae > Arctocebus > Arctocebus calabarensis. The sequence continues at coordinate 8,905 of CAUYON010107507.1, forward strand.
ACATTGAAGTCCTTAATGGCCGCAGGGTGAGTTGTCATCAGCATCTTTATAATCATACCATGCCAGGACAGTGACGGATTCAAAATAAAGTATCTTTCAGAACACTCTCTTAAACATCTGCCATGCGCCACCCACTAGACTACGCAGAAGGTGATAAGGATTAAAAGGGTGGGGCCAACACAAAGGCTACATGGGGAGTGGCTCTCTGGTGATTAATCATACTTTCTCATTCTCCTGCTTGAGTAGCTAAATGGACTCTTAGTTTTTATATATAGACGTGAGAAAATGCAATATTGATACAAAGAAGAAAAAAAATGAACTATCTCTATGGAACAAGCAGGATGAAAGGAAACTTTCAATTTGTTGGAAATAATAAGATCCCTGTGTTATATGTGGTCTTGATCTGTTCTGTAGACACATGTCTGTTTAATAGATACATTTACTATTACTATGGCAGCAGCGGAACAAGGTATGGCTTCTGTCTTTCCATGCTGACCGGAAAAATCACAGATGAATCAATCACACCAGGATTTGAGTGGATGTGCCAGAGCAGAATCTCTTCATGCCAGCCACTTTGTAGATCATGAGCATAGATTATGGGTTGACCATATATATATTTATTTGTCTTATAACTAAATTAGATTTCTTAACATTTACTATTTGCTTTGATACTAATTGGGGTATTGTTTCCAGTCCTTTTCTATGTAGCAGTACCCCTTCACAATTTTTATTTTGTTTAAACTTAAAGCCCATTGAAAAATGCTACCTAAGTTAATATTTGAAAGTTAAAGTGATACTTATGCCTGTTCTTCTGTAAGGGACTTAAGTAGAACATATCATGTTAAAATTTTTAGTGTTAGGCCTAACTCAAGAAGCAGTTAGAATGAATATATCACAAACCATAGGTGGAAAGCATTCTAGCTGTTTCAAATGATTTGACCTTAAAAACAGAGCAGCTGATGACATTGATCAGGATTCCATGGGGCTATTACAACTGTGTTTAATGAGTAACCGCACTTGCCAGCCAATCGCATGTCACTAAATCATCATACACATCCACAGTTTGGAAGAGTCCAGGGAACGCGGACTTGAGTGGAGAAGTCGGTAGAAGTAAGGCATTTATGTTGCCAGTGGATATTTACATATATTATCATCCATTTTTCGTGTCTTTGAGAAATTGAAATAGCCCTTTAATGGAAAATGGCTCATTCATATTGTCCCTCACTATTTTAGATCGGGCATATCTTATTTTTAGTTGGCAGGATGAGAACAGCTGGTGTTAGGCCAGGTGCTGATAGGACTAATGTTGATGTAAGATGCTGCTCAAATGGATGGTGCAGAGGGAATCATTGTCCCTTGATTTGATCATGCTGGCTGTAAAATTTATTTTTTGATATGGCATTTGACTTTGCATTATACTCGGAGAGTTGGAAATCACAAAGCTGTGCAGCTGCAGAGTGTATCTAGATACAGAGCCGGTAATATTATCTCACAAACCTGGCACTCAGTATCAGCAGTCTTTGTACGTGGAAGAGTTCTGTTATGTAACACAAGGTGGTTATTTTTCTTTATGCTGTGAGGAAGACTATAGTTTGAACCCACTATGCATGTAGGGAAAAGGAGTGAGGGCTGATGGCTGGGGGAAGGGGTGGGGATGTGAGAGGATGAAGTAACTGTCAAGTTCAGAAGTACTGCCTGCTTTTGAGGTCTCCTTGGCCCTTCAATGGGGGTGGGAATAAAGTGATTTTAGAATCTGATAAGATTTAAAATATTTTCTCTTAAATATGAGTAAAATAGGATGAACTATCTGAAAACTAGAAAAAAATTCAGTTTTTATACACAGGATTAATTGAATTTGAATTTTTTTCAGACATCATTTTCTTCTTTTTTTTTTTTTTTTTTGAGTTTCACTATGTCACCCTTGATAGGGTACTGCGGTGTCACAGCTCACAGTAACCTCAAACTCTTGGGCTTAAGTGATTCTTTGGCCTCAGCCTCCCACGTAGCTGGGACTACAGGCACCTGCCACAATGCCTGGCTATTTTTGTTGTTGTTGCAGTTGTTATTGTTGTTTGGCAGGCCCAGGCCAGGTTCGAACCCTCCAACCGCGGTGTATGTGGCTGGCGCCCTAGCTGCTGAGCTACGGTGCTGAGCCTTAGCCATCATTTTCTATACTGTTGATTTTTCTTTTTAGAATGAGAATATATGATTAAAATTAAATAAACACTTAAATTCACTTTTTCAAAACATTATGTAGAATTAAGAACTGTTGCTTAGAAAGAATTAATTTGCGTTCTTTTACCACATTTACTGAGATAATTTACCTTATCCAGACAAATGATTTATACAAATGCCAAAATTCTTTGCTTTAGGATAATTGTGCAAAAAAAATATTCCTAGGTTTCAGATGATTCCTTTTTATTCCTCTTTGTGTCCTGTTCTGTTCTTGCTTGCTAACTGTGGGCATTTTCGAAGACCTAGTTCTCTCTTTGCTGTTCTTCTTTACGTGTTGTCTTTGGAATTAGGCCTTCTGGAGTTGGTTAGTAAATGACTGTGGACTGAAGACAGTGGGGCGTGTTCGTGGCATGGGATTGTGGACCACAGGGAAAGAAGATGCAATGTAGAGCTGTCCATCTGTCAGCAACATGAGGCTGATGAGACTCTTTTAGGGAAGCTTCATTGATGTGTAGGTCTAGTTGAGTGTTGAAGAACGGATGTCATTCACACAAACTAACATGAGAATAAAAAGAAAGGCAGAAGACTGGGTTTATCCTCATATTTAGATGGAAGTATTTGTGGAGACGTAGTGGGGGGTAGTGAATGAATAGGGTTGGGTATGTTTATGGATTTTAGAGTCCAACATCATTTTTAAGAGCTTACCCACTGGGATCCAGTTCTTGAATCCTGACACCACAATTTTGTGTCACCTTGCACAAATTACTTAACTTCTCTACATCTTAGTTTCTAAATCTACAAAGTGAGGTGGTAACCATATTTTTCTGTAAAGATATTGGAAGAATTACAATAGTTAATGCATGTAAAATGCTTAGAATGGTAACTTATAATTTAGCATTCAATAAATGTTACTTTTGTCATTTTGAAATCTTGCAAGGGAGTTTAAATTTTATATGATAAATCATATACAGACAAGATAATTTCCTAATTATATAGTGACATATTCAAAGGGATGTTTAAGGAAAAGTAGGTAGAAAATATAGGATGAATTCAAATAAAGGAGGGCTGGAATCAGGGGAGACCACCTACGAAGCTGTAGTAGGAAATAATTGGGTTTTAAGGTAATGAGAACCTAGGGTAATAACTAACAAAAATGATGATTAATGAAAACAAGAATTTGTATTTTCATTTCAAAACGCTTTTGACATAAAAGTGCCTACATGAACACAACACTCACTCCAACACAGGGCTGAAGAAATGGAGACTTAGCGCTGGCTTCCATCATGGGGTAAGAGTGAAAACAGAGAGCTCAAATTTGTTCTCACAGCCCCTGTAGAGGAGTAATTATTGAGATGTGATGACAGATGGTTGAGAAAGTCAAAGTACTTGGGAAGAAGTGAGATTGTTTGGGGGGAGATAATTCCCACAGGAGAGGGAAATCAGTGAAGTGAGAAGGGATAGGGGGCTTGTTCCTGGTCCCTTCACTTGAAGTAGCAGTAAGGAGGTGGGAGTGTCCTCAGGCAGGTGTAGACTTTGTGTAGAGGCCCAGGTTAGCAACTCACTCTTGCCAAAAGAGTGAAATGCCACTCAAAGGGTGTGAAGACAAGAATTATTGGCAAGAAAAATGCATAAGTCCTTGGAGAAGCTAGAGAAGGACCAGGTAGTATAAACAAGTGAAGGAAGGTGAACAACCAAAGGGACTGCCCAGAAGGGCCGGGAAAGTGTTTGGATTTGAATCTCGGAGAGTTTCATTAGAACAAGAGAAATCTATGCAAGGGGCTTAGGAAGAAATAAGTCATTAGTGAAAGAGGCAAAATGCAGAGAACATTCTTTAAGAAGTTGAACAATACTGAACTGGGAAGTAGGATCCTTGAGGGTTAGCTTTAGATGCACTATCACTATATGACCTTTGACAATCTCTCTGTAATTAATAGAATTTATCTGTACCTAACTGAAAATATTTTTGTTTAGGAAGCACAAATAGATTTTTGACAATCTTTATTATGTATAGAAATACAAGACTAGTCAGGGTCTTAGAAGTGGCAGAGGCCACAGAGCATCCACACAGGTAGACCTCAGAAAGTCTACACTCTAATGTTTATGCACCTTATAAATAATCAACAACCACAGGCCTTCAATGAAACTGCCTCATTCAGAGATTTAAACTAATATGTACATGATTATCTGCTATTGTAAAGCACAGGACACCATTTGAAGGGACAAGGTGAGAAAGGTCTTTGTGGCAGCTACTAATGGCAGTAAAAATTACATTACCTGATAAAAACTAAAGGAGCAAAAGGTATATCTAGCAAATATAAGACTAAGCATAGCAGATTGGGGACATTTTGAGAGAGTACCATTAGCTCCTATGCACCTGACTTGCCTTGGAGGGCATTATTATCGAAACAGGCTAGTTTACAATTTAAAAGTTATTGTCCCATAACCCAGTCAGCAAGGGAAAGGTTTGAAGTTCAGTTCTCAGGTTCCTGGTTTGGAAAGAGGACCAGGATGCCTTTCTGCTGTTCTATATGGAGGAAAAGGTTGGGTTCGATATACTCTCTTTTGAAAAGGAAGGAATTACATGATATGCTTTTTGAAAGGTTTCCAATCTGTCTTAACCTATTCCAGCTGCTGTTAAAAAAACTGGACGGTTTATAAACAGAAATTTATTTCTCCTAGTTCTGGAGGCTGAAAGTCTAAGCTCAGGGCACCAGCAGATATTGCATCTGGGTGAGAGACCGCTTCTTTTGTTCACAGATGACACCTTCTAGCTGTGCCCTCACATGGTGACGAGGATGAGGTGCTTCTGGGGTCCCTTTTATAGTGGTACTAATCCCATTCATGAGGGCAGCCCTCGTGACATAATCACTGACCAAATCCCTTCCTCCCAATATGATCACCTTGGATTTGAGATTTCAACACATGAATTTTTGTGGGGATGCAATGGGACACAAACTTTCAGATTAAGGCTAACCAAAAAGAATTTTTACAGAAATAATCTTCCATGACGTGGGAAATAACATTTATATTCAAAAGGTGTTTCTGCTTTAGGATAGATCGTTTGAACCAGTCAATTGATAAGGTACATTGAAAAACAGTTTTCAAAGTATACTAATGTATTGGCACTAATTTGGAACACAGAGTTGTGTATCCAGTGTAATAATCTAATCCTGAAAGAATGCTACCTCACCCTGTCCCACCCTATTTGCCGAATGTGATATACCATTCTCTTATTGTTGAAAGTGGATAATTTAGCTTTTTCATTAACATTAAAATGATCATCGGAGTACTTAGAATGGGTTAAAATGAACACATTCTACTGCCCAAAGCAAAATTTCAAGCTCAGCTCTGTTTTGAGAATCACAGAAACTGACTCAGCTATAAAATTCAGAAACTGCGGACATGTCAAAACACCTTATCTTGCCATCTATTAAAATTCCCCGCTGTGTATGTTTAAAGATTCTTTTACTTTTAAAACAATGGCAAAAACTCTGATGCAGCATTTGGGATGATGTGTGTTTTCATACAGTAGCCCTTCTCATTTCAAGAGATGGAATAAGTATCATTAAAATGGTAACTCCAATCAGTCAAAGCACTTTTCTGGAAGACTTAAGATTAAAAGTAATTAAGAACCTCTGTGGTTTGCCAATAGCTACTATTTTGTGTTACATTGATTTCTGCATTTAAAAATAGATGATGGCTTTTAGTGCTTTAGGAGAATATTTAGTATCCACTGAAATGCATGGATTTAGTGGGGTGATCCCACTGTATGCTGTTTCTTGGCCTGCAAAGAATGAGAACCCTGTTGATAGAAGACGGCCTAGCAAGGCCACCGTTCATTCCCACCATTAACACATATGGCAGGAGGCCCAGGGAAGGGAGGCGTATTTGGCTTCTGTCTCCAGAATAACCACAAAATCTGAAGAATAAAAATATCCAGTTGAAGAATCCCTGAAGTGCCATGGGCTTTATTTTTTAGTTATTTTTTTTTTTATGTCTTTATAAAGACAAGGTTGGGAGATTCAGTATTTTCTTTTAGGTTACTATTTTAACCATTTTAAGTGTATAGTTTGGTTTCACTGACTATGTTCACACTGTTGTGCACCCATCACCCCTGTCCATCTCCTGAACCTTTATCTTCTCAGACTGACACTCCATTCCTATTAAATGATAACTTCTCATTTTCTCCTTTTTCCAGCCTCCGGCAATGGCAACCACCCTTCTTCTTTTTATTTCCATGAATCTAGCTGTTTTGAGTGTCTCACAGAAGTGAAATACTGTAGTATCTGTTCTCTCATGACTGGGTAATTCGCATAATATCTTCAAGGCTCTTCCATGTTGTAGCCTACATCAACATTTCTCTATTTTTTTAAGACTGAATAATATTCCATTGTATATATTATTATACAATGTTGGTCATTACAAAAGTTTTGTGATACCCCAAAATCCAGAAATGTAAAATCCACTAGGATGGAAACAAAAGAAACCCTCCCAGCAACAGCGATCAGCCCAACAAGTTGAAACTAGCATGTGTGATTCAAAAAGCATGTTGTTGACTGTGTTTCTCAGAAGTGAAATGATGGACCACAACATAGTCTGTGTCAAAACTTTTGTAGTGACCATGTACACCACATTTTATTGATCCAATCACCTGTCAACAAAGGCAAAAGCATTGTGGCTGTTGTAAACAGTGCTGCTATGAACACGGTTGTGTAATTATCTGCTTGAGTCTTTGCTTTTAATCTTTTGGGTCTATATGGCATGTCCAGGAGTAGAACTGCTACGTCATAAGGTAGTTAAATATTTTTAATTTTTTTTTTAGGAGCTGCCATGCTGCTTTTCATAGTGGTGGTACCATTTTACATTCCCTTCAGCAGTAGTACACTAGGGTTCCAGGTTTCTCTAAATCCTGGACGATGCCGAGTACTTTCTGGCTTTTGGGTTTCTTTGCTTTTGGTAATAGCCATCCTAATGGGTGTGAAGTGGCATCTCATTATGGTTCTGGTTTGCGTTTCCCTAATGTAAGATTGAACTCATTTTCATGTGCTTATTAGCGATTTGTACATTTTTCTGGGAAAAATGTCTCTGCAAGTCTTTTATACATTTTTAGTCAGTTTTTGTTGTTGTTGACTAAAACATTGCGTGTGTAGAACAGAAGTGGTTGGATGTATGGTATTGAAGGGTGTTAATCATCTTAGCAAGAGATCGAGAGAGGGAATTAAATAAATGGATTTTCTGTCCTGGTGTCTTGATTTACAGGAAACCTGCTGCTCGGGAAAACTTTGTAGCTTTTGTAGCTTTTATCCATTTGTCTAATTTAGGGTATTTCTGAAACATTTCTTATTTGGAACACATATGGGTATTTATTATATGTAGTATTTCTTACATGAAATATATATAGTAGGACCTCTGTAAGTTGTAACAGGCTGGTCAACATATGGAGGTGGTCAACCAATGGATTCCCATTGAGTACAGGTAGTCTATGTGCATATCTGGTCAACTGGAGGAGGTGGCCATCTATGGAGATTCTAAAATCTAAAATTAAAATACTTGATGTGTTCTTATTAAAGTCATTATCAGCTAGTAAGTTTCAGTTAACCAGTAGATAGGACAAATGTGTATTACTACTTTGCATATCAGATCTCTTCAAGAAATATAATTTAAGAGAAATGTGGGGTATGTGAAAGTTAACTGTGTGCATTTTAACAAAGTTATCATTTCAGTTTGAGCATTTTCTATGATGTGGTATTATGATTAATATAAAAAAACCTAGAAATATGTTAGCATTTTTTTCAAGTTCCTTCAGATTTTAAGAGGGCAAAAGTTAGGTCTAGAGAAAGAAGGTAGGGACAAAAGAAGAGAAGAGGAAAAAGTAGCATTAACCCCACTAAAAATTTTTTTTGTGCACTAGAATTAGGATTTTAAAACATTATATAATAGCTCCATACTCTATAAATTTGAACGGCATAATGGAATTGTTAATGGAAGGGAACTTTAAGTAAAAAAAAAAAAATGTTGGGTGACCTACTAATTATTTAAAAGATTTTCTTATGTTTTAAAATATTGATGTGTGACTCCCAAGGGCCCAGTTAATTCCATATGTATTATCTTTCAGCTTTGGGGAACTTCCTGGTAATAAGCTCGCTGCGCCTGTGTGGCAGGAAGCCGCAGTGCTCTGTCTGTGGGCTCACCCTCCTGGGTTTACACCTGACAGCTTCCACTTCTGTTTTTGATGAAGAAAACAGCAGACTTTGTTCTGCTGTTTTAATTCTGTTTTCTTTCTTGCAAGGGAGAAGAAGGGGTATTATGAGGCACAGAACGGTTAATAGGGAGGTTGCACTGGACAACTTCCACATTACTATGCCAATTATTTTTTTCATTAAAATTCTTTGGAGCCAGGTTGTCAGGGTTAATATATTCCAAGAATTCCTTCATCCACCTTGTACACTGAACATATATTGACTCTACATCCTTGTGCTTGACTATGTATAAGAGAAATCTAAGGCAAGGCAGAAAGTTAAATATTCACCTAATTTAGTAGTCTATCCTCTGTGGATATGCATGAGAGAAAAGCTTGGGAATGAAAGGGAACCGAGTTGTAAGGAGTGTCCCCTATGCATGTGGGACTTCAGCCAACACATTTACTTAAACTTTATAAAAAGCGTACGTGCTAAGTATTATTTAATCATTCTAAGTCCTTCATCCTTTACAAAGAAAGTCCTTTTGGAAATTAATTCCATTTTACATTTACTAATTAATATGATATGGGAACCTGATTTTGCTTGGAAGATCATTCAGACCAACCCTTTCACTTTACAGTTAAGCTTATGAAGGTATAAAGGGGTGGAGAGGCATTTTACCAACATATCTCTGTATCCCATATTTTCTTAAACACTGATTATAAGTATGTTTATAATAGCAGCTCTATGGGAGCATCTAGCTGTAGCTGTCATGAGCTTCAGGATAACTTACATAGTGCGCATGATGTTCCCAAGTAAGAAACTCCGAGGTCAGAAGTTTAAATTTCAAAGCAATTAAGAAGTGATCTTCATTTCCAAGCTACAATTATTACTGACTTATCCCTCAGAGGTCTTTCTTCTACTTTTCTTTGAGCATTTTGTGACAGCCTGTAAACTGCCATTTTACAGATAATTCCATCCACATGTTGTAATTGTTAAGAAAATGTAAAGTTCTAACTGAAGTACTCTATTGAGACTTAAGTTACTTACCCTTTTTATTTCAAAATTATTTGCCTTCCAGTTTGTTAAGTAATACTGTCACAGTAGAAAATGATCTAGCCAACATGTGGTGTCCATGTGTTCTGTCTTGTAATGAAGGTATTGTTAAGGGTATTTTAACTAGAAATGTCTGAAAAAATGGGCATGAGCATGACTAACTATTGAAACAATTAAACTAAATGTTCTCTTGATGGAGAAGAGGCTACATGGTTGCATAAGGGCTCTCACTTCTACCTCAGCTAACTTTTACATTATCAATAGGACAGGTGCAACATTTTGTTACATGAAATCTGCTTTATCTTTCCTTTTGTTAGGTGAATGTAAAGACTTACAAAAAAATCTTTTGCAAAAATTTATTGAACTAAACATGTGATAGACCAGATGAGACTCTAACGGATGAGGAGATAATTGTGATATTATGCTATGATTTATAATCATATAAACTCAAAATTCTTGTTTCCTCTCTTTTCTTTACTCTTTGTTTAGGGCAGCCTGTATTCCTTAAAATAAACAAGTAAATAAGAAGGTATGTACTGCTCAAGTAAAGTCTGTGTAGCTACCACCTTGCTACCTGCCTAAGTACCCTTGGAAAGATTTCTTCTGTACCCATAAAACTGATGAAGCATATGTAACTCACAGTTCATAATATCCAGTTTTCACTGGCTTCTGAAGTTAAGAGGAGTAGTGGTAAAACCTGAAGGCTTTAAAAACAATTGCACGCAATAGATTTGAATTTAAGAAACAAAATAACCCTTATTTAAGAAATGTGCTATCATTTGAACTTTACCATAGAATTCTGAGCTTAGTATTTGTCACACTTTCTTCTTCCTGCAAGCTTTTACTTATAAAAATTGTAGCCACCCCAATCCACTTCAATTGTGTATTTTAGTACTTGGGTAAACATGTTTGAATTACATAGGTAAATCCTTTATTCCATTCTTTTTTTTTTTGAGACAGAGTCTCATTCTGTCACCCTTGGTAAAGTGCTGTGGTGTCACAGCTCACAGCAACCTCAAACTCTTGGGTTTAAGTGATTCTCTTGCCTCAGCCTCCCAAGTAGCTGGGACTACAGG
>CAUYON010107508.1:0-17144 GCA_963573935.1 Arctocebus calabarensis
TTGAGACAGAGCCTCAAGCTGTCACCCTGGATAGAATGCTTTGGCATCACAGCTCACAGCAACCTCCAATTCCTGGGCTCAAGCGAGTCTCCTGCCTTCGCCTCCCAAGTAGCTGGGACTACAGGCGCCCGCCACAACGCCGGGCCATTTTTTGGTTGCAGCCGTCATTGCTGTTTGGCGGGCCCAGGGGCTGGATTCGAACCCGCCAGCTCAGGTGTACGTGGCTGGCGCCTTAGCTCGTTGAGCCACAAGCGCCGAGCCTCCAGCCCATCTTCTATCTTCTGTTTCTGGAGATACGTGGTGTTACTTCTATTTTACAGGAAGCTGAGAGAGCGGTGACGACCCACCGTCACAGCATGTCGAAAGCAGCCCCTGACTCACACACGCCTGGGGAGAATGTAAAACGGTGCAGCCTCTGCGGCGGTTCCTCAAACCTCTAACCCCTTGCAGTCACCAAACCACTCAGCAACTCCCCTCCTGGTATACAGGCATACGCAAGAGAAAGGAAAATACTTCTGCACAAAAACATACTTGCGCAAAGATGTTTATACTGGTATTACTCATAATAGCCAAAAGGTAGAAAACAACCCAGCTGCCCATCAGGTGATGAATGGATAAACAGAATGTGTGAACGTACAGTTGACAATGGTTTGGTCATAAAAAGTAGCGAAGTATTGATGGATGCTACAATGTGGATGAAGCTTGAAAACATTGCTACGTGAAAGAAGTTACACCACAATACTATTACAATAATATTTAATATCCAGAATAGGCAAATCCATACAGACTTAAGTTTAGATTGTTAGAAATATAGATTAGTGTTTGCTTAGAGCTAGCTGTCGTGGTGAGGATTAGAGGGTTGATAGCTAAAGGGTGCAAGGTTTCTTTTAGAGATGATGAAATGTTCTAAAATTGGCTGTGGTGATGGTTGCACAACTCTGTGAATATTCCAAAAATCATTGACTCATAGGCTGTCAATGGGTGAATTGTACGGTGTGTACATTTTGATTCAATAAAGCTGTTTATAGAAGAGTCAAAAAGGGGGGAAAGGAGGGGACATGACCGAAGGGACACAAGTAGGTTTTAAGATCTAGTAAAGGGGCTCGGCGCCTGTGGCTCAATGGGCTAAGGTGCCAGCCACTTACACTGGAGCTGGCAGGTTCGATCCCGGGCCCGCCAAACAACAATGATGGCTGCAACCAAAACATGGCGGGGCGTTGTGGCGGGTGCCTGTAGTCCCAGCTACTTGGGAGGCAGAGGCAGGAGACTCGCTTGAGCCAGGAATTGGAGGTTGCTGTGAGCTGTGATGCGACAGCACTCTATCCAGGGTGACAGCTTGAGGCTCTGTCTCAAAAAAAAAAAAAAGATCTAGTAAAAAGGATCTATCGCTCGGGGTTAGGTACACAGATGAGTTCACTTTGTGAAAGTTTATCCAGCCACGGTGACCTGGGGCTATTCTTTAGTAATACATTTTTTTACTTTTTTTTTTTTTAGAGAGACAGAGTCTCACTTTATCACCCTTGGTAGAGTGCTGTGGCATTACAACTCACAGCAACTTCCAGCTCCTAGGCTTAGGTGATTCTCTCGCTTCAGCCTGGGATTACAGGCGCCCACCACAATGCCCAACTATTTTTTGACGCAGTTTGGCCGGGTCAGGTTTGAATCTGCCACCCTTGGTATATGAGGCCGACGCCCTACCCCCTGAGCCACAGGTGCTGCCCAATAATACATTTTTTTAAAGGTCCGGCAAAACCATGGAGTCCTACCTCCCCATTTTTCAGAGAAGAAAACTGACATGAACGGAATGTGGGAACACAGTATTTACCCTTTTATTACACAAGGGCCTAGAAGCTGCCCAGGCTGAGCCTGGGATAAACATCATTTGGTAGGCCTGGTCTAGGGTGACTCATTTTAGGAAAAGAATTTCAGGGAGTGCTTAATAAATCAACAGTCGAGGTAAATAATATTTTAGTGTAATATCTTTTCTTTTTTGTCTCACTTTGTCTTCCTTGATAGAATGCCGTGACGTCATAGCTCACAGCACCCTCCAACTCTTGGGCTCAAGCAATTCTCTTGCCTCAGCCTCCAAAGTTGCTGGGACTACAGGTACCTGCCACAACCCCCGGCTATAGAGACAGGGTGTTGTTCTGGCTCAGGCTGGTCTTGAACCTGTGAGCTCAGGCAATCCACCTGCCTCAGCCTCCCAGAGTGCTAGAATTACAGGCATGAGCCACCATGCCTGCCCTTGCAATATATTAGAAAAATCAAAATTAATGCAAAAAAATGTTAATAAGCAAAACATCAAATTTTTAAATAATGATGAGATCTAACAGGGCCCTGGTGTGACCCTACCCTACTCACCTCACCATAACCTTGGCTCTGATACTTAGTCAAGGATTTGAGGGTCAACTGTAACAAAGAAACTGTCCCCTGTTACCATTTGAGCTCCATCAAGACAGAGGGACACCCCCCTATCTGACACCGTCCTTCCACTATTCCCAGTTCTCCCACACACCCCGAAGCACTTCTTGTTTTATGTTTTCTAGTTCTTCTAAAGGAATATATTCTTATCCCACTTGACAGGTGAATAAATGGAGGCATGGCGAGCTCACCATGTATAAGCAGCCTTCGCTGGCTAATCGGCCTTTTGGGGCCTCAATTTCCTCATGTGTAAAACGGAGATTATGAAGGGTAAGAAGATGACAGTTGGAAGCACTTGGCCCAGCACCCGGACCCGATGGGTGCTCAGCAAATGTTTGGTTCTTCTTTCTTCCCTCCATTCTCAAAGCCCATCTCAACTTCTCAATTCACTGAAGTCTCTCAGAATTGCACACCTGGCTGGGTGGTGTCCTGGTTGTCTGCAACCACTCACTGTGTTGTCCATACCAGGCTCTGTGCTGGACACTGGGCATTCAAGCCCACTTCTTCTCTTCCTCCCCGCTCCTACCCTTCAACTCAGGAGGCATCACTGCCCTTTGGGGGGCATTTTGGGAAAGTGAAAGGAAGGCATCAAAGATTACCTCAATGACTCAGGGATGCTCCTGGCATGGAACAGGGCCCCGTGGTTGTGAAGTTCTGCAAGGCCAGGCAGATGAAGAATCACCCCATCTGCATGACTTCCAGCACTTGGCCTTACGAGCAAGTAACTAATGTTCAAGTTGTAGGCCCTAACTCCACCTGACTTGAAACCCCAAATTGCTTTTGCATAGTTCAATACTGAAACTGGAATTCAGGAGAATCACGCCCCCATCCAGTGGGTGCAGCCACCCACTGTCATCATCCATCATGCCTTTCTCCCCATAAGAACGCGTCTGGCATCTGTTACTTTCACTAAAATGTGGGCTCGCTGCATTGAGCACCTCGTCTGCCTTGCTCCGTACTGTGTGCCTGACATATTTGAGATGCTCAGTAAGTGTACATTAAAGAAACAAGGAGGCTCGGCGCCAGTGGCTCAGGCGGCTAAGGTGCCAGCCACATACACCTGAGCTGACAGGTTCGAATCCAGCCCGGGCCCGCCAAACAACAATGACGGCTGCAACCAAAAAATAGCCAGCAGCACTCTACCAAGGGCGATAAAGTGAGACTCTGTCTCTACAACACCAAAAAAAAAAAAAAAAAAAAAAAATAGCCAGGCGTTGTGGCAGGCACCTGTAGTCCCAGCTACTTGGGAGGCAAAGGCAGGAGAATTGCTTGAGCCCAGGAGTTGGAGGTTGCTGTGAGTTATGATGCCACTGCACTCTACCCAGGGTGACAGCTTGAGGCGAAGGGAGGGAGGGAGGGAGGGAGGACGGACGGACAGCCAGGTCGTGGGGTACAGAAAGCCCTGGCTGCTCCTCCCGCCTGCTGCCTTCTCCTGAAGAGGCAAGCTGTGGGCACAGGAGGACCCACTGCACGTGTGTGAGGCCTCTTTTCCCAGAATTCTCTCACTGTTCCTGGTCAATGAGGGTCCCCTCCTGGAGAAGCCCCTGTGCCCGAGCCCAGGCTTCTCCCCCTGCTTCTAGGGCTCCCCGAGCTCTGTGGTAGGGTCAGGTCTGACTGGGTGGCCTGTAAAAAGGATGAGCTCCCTGCACTCTGGCCTATGCTGCCCTGTCTATCTGTCCCCTCAATGCCCCTCCGTCCTCCCCCCAGCCCATCTCCTGGCCTGGTTCTCAGTGACAGGCATCCCCAGGAGGGGACAGGTCTAGGGCCTGATAAAGGACTCCATTTCCACTCCTGTGAAATGACAGGGGAAGAACCTCCAGTTGAGAGCAGCTGATGACTCTTCCTGGGCTGGTGGGGTCCCTGGGGGGCTGCCCCTCCTATAGTTCTGGCTGCACCTGCTCCGGGAAGGGCTGCTGAATCTGCAGGCTCCAGGGGGCAGAAGGCGGATCCAGCAGCCTGCCTGTGTGTGTCCTCCCACAGACACACCGACAGACAGACACACAGCCCACCTGAGGCACACAAACACAAACGAGACATTTGGCAAAACACTCCCATCCACCCCACTCACACAGGGAGGCAAGAAACACACACTCACGCAGCGAGATAAATACACACACGTGGGCATGACAAGTCACAGACACCAGGCAGACAGTAGTCCCCACACACAGCCCCCCATCCCTCACAGACCCTCCCCACTGATGCCGCACACTATACACCCACATGTGCACCCAGCAGGCAAGACAGGTGCGTGCAGGTGAGACACAGCCCACCCGAGTGCTAGTCACAGACACGTACATCACACACAGATGCATCTAATACGGTGCTTCTCAACCTTCCCAATGCCTCGAACCTTTAATACAATCCAAAGGGGTCGCGACCCACAGGTTGAGAACTGCTGATCTAATATGTAACACACACACGCCCCCCACACGGAGGAGATATAAGGGATATCGCACAGGTGTCTCCCCTATATAGGTTGCAAAAATACACACTTCACAAATAACCCCCCACACCCAGCCTCATTGCCTACTTGTCCTGGCAATGGAGACCTGGGCACTGTCTGGCAAATGTATCCTGCTTTGTAAGCTTTCTCGCTCTGTAACCCTATGTTTCTCTTTCTCGATAAACTTTGTTTCATGCTTGCCTTAAAAATAAAATATAATGGGCGACGCCTGTGGCTCAGCGAGTAGGGCGCCGACCCCATATACCGAGGGCTGCAGGTTCAAACCCGGCCCCAGCCGAACTGCATCAAAAATTAGCTGGGCGCTGTGGCGGGCGCCTGTAGTCCCAGCTACTTGGCAAGCTGAGGCAAGAGAATCGCCTAAGCCCAAGAGCTGGAGGTTGCTGTGAGCTGTGACTCCACAGCACTCTACCAAGGGCGATAGAGTGAGACTCTGTCTCCACAAAAAAAAACAACAAACAAACAAAAATAAAATATAATAAAGTAAATGCCCCCCAACACGCATGCACATAGGAGCACACACCCTTCACACAGAGAAGCGGGCACCTGAAGGCCCTCGGACACCACCCTCCACCCAAAGTGCTGCTTAACACAGAGACACACCCCATACCCCATAGAAACATCCACACACACTCCCTGAGTGAACCCACGCAGGTGGAAACACGTGCAACCGCACTCCCCGCCACACACCTGCTTGGTCTAGAAAGGACCCCCCGCCAGGCAGGCTCTGACACCCTCTCCCCTCAGAAGGCAGCCTCCACCCCTGCCAGGAACAGAATTCCTCCCCCTCCCATCCTCTTTTCACTCACAGCCTGGAAGAAGAGAAGCTAGTTTTAGCAGAGCCAGTAATTCAGCTCAGAGACGTTCGGGGACCCATGAGGATGGCTTGGCAGGTCCTGCCCCACCCTCTGTGGTTCCTGGCAGATGAGGCAGAGAGGACCCCACTGCCTAGTGGGAGAAGGAGAGAGGGAAGGGAGACTCTGGGGGCAGCTCCTATGGCTGGTCTCTCCCCTGGTGCCCCCATAGCCCATCCTGCATACATAGTGTATGCAGTTACACTGCATTCCTCCAATTCCTCTGCTTTATCCTCTCAAAGCCTTCTTGCTCAAGCTAAGTCCTCCTGGGCACAGAGGATGAGCAAGAAGGGGAAAAAGTCCCATCTCCTTTTCCCTAGCTGCAGAGTCTTCCTGATTGCACGCAAAGAAGGCACAGCCCAGAGAGGGTCAGTAAGGTGCCTCGAATTACACAAGAGGAGAAGGACCAAGTAGACATACCCAGACCCCCAGTTGCCAAAACCCTAGGCTCACTCCATTCCTGGAGTGGCCTGCCCCTACCCTGGCCTCTGTGACAATGCTGATGGAATAACTGCCGTGGTTATTGTTGTTATTCATTGCTATTCACTGCAAGCTTTCTATGTGCCAGGCATGGAGCTATGAACTCAACATAGATTTCTTTCATTCATCATTTATTTAACAATCTTTATTGAGCATTTACCAAGTTACTGAGAAGACAACTGTGAACAAATTTGAGATGCTGATCCTCAAAGAGCTGACTTTTTAGGAAAAACTGATCATTTAAACTAATACAGGGGCTCAGCGCCTGCGGCTCAATGGGCTAAGGCACCAGCCACTTACACCTGAGCTGGCAGGTTCGAATCCAGCCCAGGCTTGTCAAACAACAATGCCTGCTAAAACCAAAAAATGGCTGGGCACCTGTAGTCCCAACTACTTGGGAGGTGGAGGCAAGAGACTCGCTTGAGCCCAGGAACTGGAGGTTGCTGTGAGCTGTGATGCTACAGCACTCTATCCAGGGTGACAGCTTGAGGCTCTGTCTAAAAAAAAAATAATAATTAATTAAAAAATAATAATAATACAGGAACAGAGCAGGTTAATTCCAGGGGTAACTGTTGTCAAATTTGAACCAAGTGATAAGGACATGGCTGGTTCCTCGCAACAAAGGGGCCATGGCAATGCTCCCTGAAAATATGACCATGAAAATGAACCATAGGCTATCTGGGCAGGGCAGGGTCCAGGCAGCAGGAACAGTAAGTACAAAGGCCCTGGGGCTAAGTGGAGCAGAAAGTAGATGTGTGTTAAGGATCAGCTCCTCAGTTATGACCGCCTTGCTGAATTTTCATGACAGTCCCAGCAGAAGGCATTATTAAACCCATTTTGCAGGAGTAGAAACTGAGGCTTAGAGAGGTGAAGACAACTGTCTGGGAATGATGGAGCCCACACTCTTAACCACTTTCTTCCTCTTCTGTGCCAAACCTTCTTGTAAGGAGTGCAGAGGTTTAAAAAACAAACAAAAAAAACAGTCCTCCAGGAGTCCTGAACCTCTGGAAGAGGACAAGGAGAGCCCAGCCAGGCCTGTGTGGCTCCTGTGGGCCCTGTGCCCTGGGTGCAGAGGGGGTGGGGTCCAATTCAGCTCTAACATAGCCATGCTCACTCCTCCTGCCTGGCCTGTGGGTGGCAGAGTGAGTCCTCAGCCTCAGGTCAGGGTGGAGGGTTCCAGATCCACAATGCCCAGATGGTGGAAGATGCACCAACTCACAGCAGCCTGGTGCTGCCCCCTGGTGGTCATATCTGGGATGGACAGAGCCAGAAAGAATCCTCATTTGTTGGACCTCGAGACTATCCGAGTTCAAATATAGCTCCTGGGTTAGAGGGAATCTTCATCCTCAAAATCCTCAGGAAAGCAGATAGCTCCTGAACCCATTCCAAGGTGTGAC
This sequence comes from Arctocebus calabarensis, assembly GCA_963573935.1. NCBI lineage: Eukaryota > Metazoa > Chordata > Mammalia > Primates > Lorisidae > Arctocebus > Arctocebus calabarensis. The sequence goes on from CAUYON010107508.1 coordinate 7,614, forward strand.
CTCAAGTCTATACAAGGGCCTCCAGGGAATGTAACATCAGGGGATTTCCGTCCCAGTGGGGCCCACAGCTCATTCATTCACACACTCAACCTGTTATCCATCCACTGGGTGCCAGGCATGCAGCAGGTGACCACGCAGGCAAGGTCTTGGCCCTCAAGTCTCACGGAGGCAAATAGTCATCAAATCTCACACACCCCTATGTATAGAGGTGTGATGTTCTCCCAGAACTTTACCATAATAAATAAGTGGAAAAAATGAACAGAATACTCTGCCCTCAGGGATCTGATGCTCTTGGAGAAAACAAACACTAAAGAAGACAGATCTGTGGGATTTCCAGAGAGATATGCAATGTGCAGAGGGTCATGGAAGGAAATAGAAAGGAGGGGGGTGCCAGGGAGGGAGGGGTGAGGTGTGGGGAGCTCAGGGAAGGCCCCTGAGGGAGGTGAGGGGAGGCCCCAGGCCCACCAAGAAGGTAAAGAAGCTCAAGTGTTGATAGAGAGCTGGAGAGGGGAGGTTTCAGGGTCAGCTGGGAGAGGGGTGACCCTGAGCTTGGAGGAAGGCCTCTGTTTTCCACAAAGACAGGAGCTTGCACAACACCTGTGTGTGGATCAGGAATAGACCCCCTCAAGACACTTCAGATCTGTCCACATGTGAGGCCTCTGTCAGCCTAGGGTGCTGATGGTGGGAGAAGCTGACTGGCCTTCTCTTTGCAGCAGACTGCCATGATGGCGTCTATACTTTATCCCGACGCACTCTGCCATGTCACTTTGCGCCTCCATCACAGGAAGGTGGCACAGTCCACCCTTTGAGCTGGTGCAAAGTCGCTTGCTTCAATCACTGGAATGTTGGCTGATGTGTTGGAAGCAGAGGCTTGAAATGAGCTCACACACTGGAGTTTGCTCCTTTGCACATCATCCCCATGAGAACACAGCTGCTGAGGATGAGAGACAAATGGAACAGAGTCCAGCTGCCCTCTGCCTTAGATGGAGTGTCCCTCTCAAATTCACATGTAATCCTAATGCCAAGGATTGAACTCTAGTTAATGACAGGCAGGCTGAAGTGTTTAGGAGTAAGGTGTACTCTTTTTATTTATTTATTTATTTTTATTTTTATTTTTTTAAGACAGGCACCCGCCACAACACCCGGCCATTTTTTGGCTGCAGCCGTCATTATTGTTTGGTGGGTCTGGGCTGGACTCGAACCCACCAGCTCAGGTGTACCTGGCTGGCGCCTTAGCCCACTGAGCCACAGGTGCCGAGCCTTATTTTTATTTTTATTTTTTTTAGAGACAGAGTCTCACTTTGTCCCCCTTGGTAGAGTGCCAAGGTGTCACAGCTCACAGCAACCTCCAACTCCTGGGCTCAGGTGATTCTCCTGCCTCAGCCTCCCAAGTAGCTGAGACCACAAGTGCCCACCACAAGTCGGGCCATTTTTTTTGCTGCAGTTAGGCTGGGGTCGGGTTTGAACCCTCCATCCACAATATATGGGGCTGGCGCCCTACTCACCGAGCCACAGGCACCACCTGTAAGGTGTACTCTTACTTGCCACTTACATCAAAACAGTAAGAGGAGGGTGGCGCCTTTGGCTCAGTGATGGGGCGCCGGCCCCATATACCGAGGGTGGCAGGTTCAAACCCAGCCCCTGCCAAACTGGACCAAAAAAAATAGCCGGGCATTGTGGTGGGCGCCTGTAGTCCCTGTTTCTCGGGAGACTGAAACAAAAGAATCGCCTAAGCCCAGGAGCTAGAGGTTGCTGTGAGCTGTGAAGCCATACATAGCACTCTACCAAGGGTGACAAAGTGAGATTTTGTCTCTAAAAACAAATAAACAAACAACAACAACAACACGAAGTTAGAGGGATCAACCTAATCTCTGCCTCCTCCCCCACGATAGTGTTGGGAGGTGATTGGGTCTTGAAGGCAGAGTCCTCAGAGTCTCACTTTATTGCCCTCAGTAGAGTGCTGTAGTGTTACACAGCTCACATGAACCTCCAACTCCTGGGCTTAGGCGATTCTCTTGCCTCAGCCTCCCGAGTAGTTGGGACTACAGGTGCCCACCACAACGCCTAGCTATTTTTCTGTTTCGCAGTTCGACCGAGGCTGGGTTTGAACCTGCCACCTTCGGCATATGGGGCCAGCATCCTACTCGCTGAGCCACAGGAGCCACCCCCCCCTTTTTTTTTAATTGAGACAGAGTCTCATTTTGTCACCCTTGGTAGAGTGCTGTGGTGTCACAGCTCATAGCAACCTCAAAATCTTGGTCTTGAGGGATCCTCCTGCTTCAGCCTCCCCAGTAGCTGGGACTACAGGTGCCCGCCACAATGCCCAGCTATTTTGTTTGTTTGTTTAGCAAGCCCAGGTCAGGTTCAAACACTGAGCTATGGGCACCTAGCTTGGAAAATACATTTCTGATATTTATAAGCAACACTGCTTATGGTGTTCTTTGCAGCAGCCCAGATGGACTATTTTTGTTATAGACAACTCCCCACACTTCCCAGGTCCTCCAACATGGCTGGTCCAGGTCACCTCACAGCCAGCTCATCCACAGACATAGGAAGAAGTTCAGCCCAAACCAGAAGAGTCAGTCAGCCTAAGTCACTGACTTCCAGATTCACAAACTTGATAAACATTTATTGTTTCAAGCCACTGAGATCTGATTACATAGCATTATTTTATTATTATACTTTTTTTTTTTGTAGAGACAGAGTCTCACTTCATTGCCCTCGGTAGCATGTACTCACAGCAACCTCCAACCCCTGGGCTTAGGTGATTTTCTTGCTTCAGCCTCCCGAGTAGCTGGGACTACAAGCGCCAGCCACAACCCCCAGCGATTTCTTTTGTTGCAGTTTGGCTGGGACTGGGTTTTAACCCACCACCCTCGGCTTATGGGGCCAGCACCCTGCCCACTGAGCCACAGACGCCTCCCTTATTATTATGCTATTATAAGTTCGAGCAATCGTCTTGCCTCAGTCTCCAGAACAGCTGGGACCCCATACGTGTGCCATTATGCCTGGCTAGTTTTCCTATTTTTAGTAAAGATGGGGTCTCACTCGTGCTCAGGCTGGTCTCAAACTCCTGAGTCCAAGCAATCCACCCGCCTCAGCCTCTCAGAGTGCTGGGATTACAAGTGTGAGCCATCGTGCCAGGCTCAGAACCCTATTTCTGGTTTGGGAGTGTTATAAATAAAACTGCTCTGTGTACACATCGTTTTTTTCTGGACATTAAGTTTCATTTCCCTGGTGTAAACATCTAGGCCTACATTTGGGTCATAGGGTAGGCGTGTGTTTACTTTACACGCGGACCTTTGTACACTACCAACAACAATGCAGAAAGACGGTGTGGGGTGCTCAACATGCCAGCCAGTATTTCATCTAGTTAGTCTTTTACAATTGTGACCATTCGAGTAGGCAAAGCCAATGAGTTTTGAGAAATGAACACACCTATGTAATTAGGAAAGAATCTTCCCATTATTCTGGAAAATTATCTGTGCCCTTTGCAGTCAACCCTCCCCGTCCCACAGGGAACCACTGTTTCAATTTCTGTTATAGCTAAGCTTAGCCTGTTTCAGAACTTGAAATAAACGGAACCACAGGCATGTGTTTGTTTTGGTCAGGTTTCTTTCTTTTTTTTGCAGTTTTTGGCCGGGGCTGGGTTTGAACCCACCACCTCGGGCATATGGAGCCAGCACCCTACTCCTTTGAGCCACAGGTGCCGCTCCTTGGTCAGGTTTCTTTTGCTTAGAATGAGGTCTATGTTCGTCTCATTGGGTGTGTCAGTTAACTGCTTCCTTTCTACTGCTGATCAGCATTCCACATCCGATCACCCACTGACAGATAATTTGCACTTTTCCTAGACCTCGGCTATATGGATAATGCTGCTGTGAATTTTGTCCTGCAGGACATATGCTTTTATTTCTCCTGGGAATGGAACGGCTTGGTTTCACAGATGTGTTTAGCCAGGAAAGAAGCTGTCAGTATTTTCAAGTGATGTGTGATTTGACACTCATACCAGCACTGCCTGAGGGTGCAATTGTTCAACATTCCTGTCCAATACTTAGGACTTAGTCCAATACTTAGGACTATTTGTCATTTTTTTTTTTATTTAATTAATTTATTTATTTTTTTGAGACAGAGCCTCAAGCTGTCACCCTGGATAGAGTGTTGTAGCATCACAGCTCACAGCAACCTCCAATTCCTGGGCTCGAGCGAGTCTCCTGCCTCCGCCTCCCAAGTAGGTGGGACTACAGGTGCCCGCCACAAAACGCCCGGCCATTTTTTTTTTTGGCTGCAGCCGTCATTGTTGTTTGGAGGCCCCAGGCTGGATTCAAACCCGCCAGCTCAGGTGTACGTGGCTGGCGCCTTAGTCCATTGAGAGCCTATTTTATTTATTAATTTAGAGACAGAGTTTCACTATGTCACCCTCAGTAGAATGCGATGGTATTACAGCTCACAGGAACCTCAAACTCTTGGGCTTAGGCGATTCTCTTGCCTCTGCCTCCCTAGTAGCTGGGACTACAGGTGCCTGCCTCAATGCCTGGCTATTTTTTGGCTGTATTTGTCATTGTTGTTTAGCAGGCCCAGGCTGGGTTTGAACCTGCCAGGTCCAGTGTTTGTGGCTAGCGTCTTAGCCACTGAGCTATAGGCGCCGAGCCTATTTTGTTATTTTTTAAACTTAAAAGATTTGGTGGTATCTATTTTTTGGGGGGTGGTGGGGGCAGACACAGTCTCACTGAATGGCCTGAGATAGAGTGCCATGGCTTCATCATAGCTCACAGCAACCTCAAACTCATGGGTTCAAGAGATCCTCGTGCCTCAGCTTTCCAAGGAGCTATCACCCACCAGGTACCTGCCACAATGCCCAGGCAATTTTTCTTTTTTGAGACAGAGAGTCACTATGTCACTCTGAGTAGAGTGCCATGTCATCACAGCTCACAGCAACCTCAAACTCTTGGGTTTAAGCAATTTTCTTGCCTCAGCCTCCCAAGTAGCTGGCACTACAGGCGCTGGCCAAAACACTCAGCTATTTTTTTTTGTTGCAGTTGTCATTGTTGTTTAGCAGGCCCAGGCCAGGCTCGAGGTACGTGGCCAGCACCCTATGCACTGAGCTATGTGCACCGAGCCTAATTTTCCTATTTTTAGCAGGGACAGGTTCTTACTCTGGCTCAGGCTGGTCTCCAACTCCTGAGCTCAAAGGATCCTCCCACCTTGGCCTCCCAGAGTGCTGGTATTACAGGCCTGAGCCACTGTGCACCTGGAACTTATGTTAACATTCACTTCCCAGCTGGCTGGAGATACTTCTCTTCATGTGCCTATTGGTTATTTGCGTATCTTTCTTTTTGTAAAGTGCACATTCAGGTCTTTTTTTTTTTTCTGCAGTTTTTGGCCGGGGCTGGGTTTGAACCCACCACCTCTGGCATATGGGGCCAGAGCCCTACTCCTTTGAACCACAGGCACCGCCCCACACATTCAGGTCTTTTGCCCACTGTTTAAATCGGGCTGTTTACACTGAGATGAAGGAATTCCTTCATATTCTAGATATCTGTCCTTTGTCACAGATGTGTATTGCAAATACTTTCTTCTTGCCTTTTTATTTCATCCATACAGCCTTTTACAGATGAGCAGCTTTCAGTTTTGATGAAGCCTCGCTTTTCAAGTTTTTCTTTTATGATCTGTGTTTTGTGTCCCGTGTAAGAAATCTTTATAGGCAATCACACTGGGTTGTTTCCCCTTGTTTTCCATCTTTTGGTGCTGCTCTTTTCTTCTTTATATACTTCCTTTTTAATTAATAAAAATAATTATATGGTTCCAAGATCAAAACTATAAAACAAAATATATTTAGGGAGGTCGAGTTTCCTTGTGTCCCTGGTTGGTTCCTCCCTTGCCATCCACAACATGAACTGCTTTAGTTTTAAAATGTATTCTTTATTTATTTCTTTTTGGAAATTATACATCCCTTTTACTTACACAAAAATTAGTGATATACAAACATGCACACACACCATATACCACTTTTATATATCACACACACATATATATATACATGCATCTCCTTTTGTTTCCTTTTTTTTGAAACCGTCTCATGCAGTCCCTCAGTAGAGTGCTGGGATGTCCCAGCTCACAGCAACCTCAAACTCTTGGGCTCCAGGGATCCTCTTGCCTCAGCCTCCCAAATAGCTGGGACTACAGGCACCTGCCACAATGCCCTGCTAGTGTTTACAGTGTCTCACTCTTACTCAGGCTGGTCTTGAACTACTGAGCTCAGGCAATCCACTTGCCTCAGTCTCCCAGAGTGCTGGAATCACAGGTGTGAGCCACTGGACCTGGCCCTCCATGTAGCTTTCTTTTTTCTTTTTTTTGAGACAGAGCCTCAAGCTGTTGCCCTGGGTAGAGTGCTGTGCCATCACAGCTCACAGCAACCTCCAACTCCTGGGCTCAAGCAATTCTCCTGCTTCCACCTCTCAAGTAGCTGGGACTGCCTGGCTATTTTTTGGTTGTAGCTGTCATTGTTGTTTGGTGGACCTGGGCTGGATTTGAACCTGCCAGCTCAGGTGTATGTGGCTGGTGCCTTAGCCACTTGAGCCACTGGCGCCAAGCCTCCATCTTGTTTTCTTAACAGTGTAACCTGAGGAGACCATCTCATAGTAATGAATGGAGATCTTCTGTCTTTCCTTTTCTTTCCTCCTACTCCTCCCCCACCCCCTTTTGGTAGCTTCAGAATAGCTCTACTGATGGACATGTGGATGATTTCTAGTCTTGCTATTGCATCGAAGAGCTTTGTGCCCACATCACTTCATAAGCACACACACACTTTTTTTTTTTTGAGACAGTCTCACAACAATCTCAAACTCTTTGGGGTCGAATAATTCTCTTAACACCTGGCTATATTTTTGTTGTTGTTGTTCCAGTTGTCATTGTGTTGTAGGCCAACAGCCCCCCAAAAGACCCGAGTCTGTCTTAGCCTGTCTCAGCCTTGGTCCCCAGTGTACTCCCCCACTTAGGTTAATTCTGAGAACAGGTTTCTGAATAGAACAAGGAAGTTCTGCGAGTCCCATGGTTAAACAATGATGAAAACTTACTCAGGCAAAGTTTCCCAAGCTACTGAGTCTCCCAAGCCATGTTAGTCCTCGTACTAACTGCCATGATGCAACCCACTATGCCAGCCCCCTGACTGTAGCCCCACCCTGCACTAACTGCGATGTGTAACCCCCTGAGCTAACCACCTGATTGTAACCATGCCCTATAACCAGCCACGTTCCGCTTTTGTACATGCTTGCTTTGCCACATCAGCACAAACAGGGTATAAAAATCAGCCTGTACTGCACTTAGCTTCCATTTGCTCTTTGGGTCAGCGGTCCACCTGCGCATGTGTAAATAAATCACCTCTGATTTGTACTGGAAAAGGAGTCCGTATTTTTCTTATGGGTGGCCACAGTTACAACATTTGGAGGCCCCAGCAAGATTTGCCACCCTCCCACCCCCAGACTCCCACCTATGCCCACTGCTGCCTGATTGCTTTAGGGGAAGGCCTCGGAGAAAAGTTCCTCCGCCCCAGAGCCCTCAGACATGTGGAGTCTGGGCATAGGCCCCCAAAACCTTCCAAATTGGTAATTAATCAGTGACACCAGGTGAGTTTGTAACATCTGTCAGTTCTCTAGAGATTTTTGGGAGAAACTATGCACCCTGTTAAGCTGGCTCTATGCTTCTGAGGACTGCAGTTGTTTGGTGCCTGGGAATGAGGGAAGGTCAGACGTGACATTAACTTCCCCTCCCGGGCCCACACAGGAAACTGTAGCAGGTCACTGGTCTGGACTCACGGGGTTTGTGAGTCATCTGGTCTGGACTTGTGGGGGCAGGTCATCTGGTTGGTTTGTCTTGTCTGGATTCACAGGGTGTGTCTGTCGGGATGGGAGTCTTTGGTCTGTCTCTAGTTTCGTTTGTCTGTCTTGGGTGTGTGAGTCTTTGGTCTATCCTTGGTTTGGTTTTCTCTATCTCCGACTTACAGGGGTGAGTGAGTCTCTAATCTGTTTCTAGTCTGGTTTTTCTTTTTAGGACTCACAGTGAGTGGGTCTTCATTTTGTCTTGTTTTTCTCTCCTTTGGACTCACAAAGTGTGAGTCTGCAGGTGTCTTCCATATCAGTGAGATTGTGTGAAACCTGTCAGTCTCTCTCGTGCCCCGTCTGTCTAAACTCAGAGTGTGAGTCTATTAGTTTCCTTCTTTGGACGTTTCTCTGTCCCTTTGAATTTGTCTGAAGTGTCTGCTTTTACTTGTCCCTTCTCTGGTTTGTCAGGTTTTTCCTTTTTAGACTCACAGGGAAGTAAGTCTCTGGTCTGTTTTTAGTCTGGTTTTGTCTAGTAGTCTTTGGTCTATCTTAAGTTTTTCCTGTTAGGACTCACAGAGAGTGGGTCTTCAGTTTGTTTAACTGGCGTGTATGAGTTGTTTGTCAAATTTATGTTTGCCGTTTCCAATGGTTTGTCAGGATGTCTGTCAATGTGTCAATGTATATCCTTTATGTCTCCCACTAAACCCTCTCCTTCCAGCAATTAAAGAGTTAAAATCGTTCCTTCCTTTGACTACAAAAAACTGTGGTTGCTGTTACAAATAGTTTTGAGATAAGGTGCTGGCATTCAGCAAAAGACCTTACGTCAATTACTCATTTAGAAAGCAGCAGCCACTTGGCATTACTCTGGTTGGCATGCATTCTGCTGATCCTCAGGTGGCCGCCAGGATGGGGGCAGGCTGTAGCCCCTCTGAGGGGAGGCACCTGTGGAAACATCCCAGGGTCCCCAGAGAACCTGGAGCCCTCAGGAGGCCAGCTGAAATTCACCTGTGAGTCTGCTTCTGGAGGTAAGCATCTAATTTTGGCTAGTGTCTGCAGATTTATTGTAAATTATTAGAAAAATATGTAACTGTTTGTTGAATTCAATTGTTGTAATTTGTATGGAGCCTCCAGGGGAAGGCCAAAGACAAGAACTTTAGACAGGAACCTTAGGTTACCAGGCTTTTAGCCTTTCAGAAACTTTCAGAGGACCCCTGGGATATTACATCACCCATAGGCCTGTTAAAAACTATATGAAAAAGTGTCCTAGTTCTGGTTTTAAAAATATGAAAGTGCACATTGTTCATGTCGAGCCCCTGTCTGCCGTGTCATTTTATGTCATTTGTTCAGTGTTTGTTAAAAGATTGATCTCGGCCTGAAACAGTCTTGTGTTAAACAGAGGAAAAAAAAAAAAAGTGTAAAAGAGTTTAAAAATTCCCTAGAACTCAGCATTCCATGCCTTGAGACACCTGAGTTCTAATTCTTGTCAGCAATTAAAGGTTTCTTCCTCTATATTGTTAGTATAAATATCTGTCTGTTTTTTTTTTTTTTTTTTTTTTGTTTAGACAGAGTCTTACTTTATCGCCCTGGGTAGAGTGCCGTGGCGTCACACTGCTCACAGCAACCTCCAGCTCTTGGGCTTAAGCGATTCTCTTGCCTCAGCCTCCCTAGTAGCTGGGACTACCGGCGCCCGCCACAGCGCCCGGCTATTTTTTTG